>JACEEZ010012284.1:0-16241 GCA_016584305.1 Chionoecetes opilio | reverse complement strand
TGGAAGCAAATCCTCTGTCAGTCAGGGATCTGCACAGGGTTCCTTTAAAATCGAAAAGAACGGAGGGAGGGGGATAAACTTCCCCTTCATTTTCCTCACTCTTGCCAAACTTGGACCACCGGGGTAGATGCACAAATCGTACTTATATAAGCCCTCCAAGAGGAGTGACGAGCCTCTTTCATAACCCGTCGGTATCTAGCTCTTGACCTGTGAAAAGATATTTTTAGGTCTACTGAAGTTGGCCGCGAAATGTATTGCGTCTCAGCACGGCGGGAGTGACTCTTCGCTGCCGTACAGTCCTAAGTCCACCACGGAACAGGTCGGCGAGAGAAAGATCCAGATGTGCGGGGGATGCTCAGCGAGGCTGCAAAATGGATTCGAGACACAAAGTAATCTACGGCCTCATCTATTGTTGGAAAGTCATCTATATGATGTTCAAAAACACAAGCCTTTTCAAAGCCCTCCCAGTCTGCACGAGAGAGGCACCATTTTGGGAGACATCGGGAAGGGGGCGAGGACACTGCTTTAAGTAGTATGGGATAATGGTCACTTCCCCGAAGAGAATCGGCCACCTCCCATGAGAAGTCGAGGGCGACCTGTGGACTGCGGAGTGATAGGTCAATAGCAGTCAATGTTCCCGTCTGCGAATGGAAATGTGTTGGTTCTCCCGTGTTTAATATATTTAAGTTGTTGCCATCTATAAGAGTTACGAGAGAATCACCGCGACGATTTCTGGTGGAATCTCCCCACAGAAAATGCCGCCCATTCATGTCTCCAAGGAGAAAAAATGGACGGGGAAGCTGGCGGATAAGATCCTCAAGATCTTGAAGAGGTATGTCGTCATTTGGAGGTAGATATATTGAGCAGACAGTGTAGGTCTTGTGCAGATGGATACGACCTGCTACAGCCTGCAAGGGTGATTGCAGCGGGATGACAGTTAAGGGGACATCCCGACAATGGTAAAGGCCACAACCACCACTAAAGCCACCACCTGCTGGAGGTGGTGTGTAGACAGGTATAAAACCTGTCGGGCAGAGACACCTTCCCTGCCCTATCATTGTTTCTTGTAAACAGATAATTTCTGGGTCCAACTCGTTGATGAGAAGGACTAGTTCCTCTCAATTTGCACGTAATCCACGTATATTCCATTGGAAGATTGAAGATGTTATTTCGTGCGTGAAGATGATGCAGAAGCCTTACGGCTTGTAGACGCTGCGCTATTTGAAAGCCCAGCATCTTTTTTCTGTGTTGTAGCAGATGGTAAACTACTTTTCTGTACATTCCCAGATGTCGGTTGGCGTTTGTGTACATCCGGCGGTGAAATCGGGGTTCTCATACGAGGACCCGCGGCAGTAGTAGAGACCGTATGTCCCACCAAAGATGCAGATTTACTGACAGAAGATTTACCACTTCTAGGTTTACTGATAGCTCCCGACGAGGGTCTTGAAGATTGCTTATCAGCATGGCTATCAACTACTTGTGTGTCCATAAGTTGTGAGACACCTTCGCCATCAGCGTGTTGTTGAGCTGTGTCGTTAGCCGCTTCAGGGGTGGTAACAGGGGCAGTAATATTAGGAGTCACGTCAGTACTCCCATTATGAGATTAAAGTAGCAGGACTGGCGAAAAGCGACCCAAAGGGGATTTTATCAGGTATATAAGAAACCAAGACAAGGGAATTAGTGGGGCCGTTAAGGTTAGGGCAGGGTGAGGTCTTAAATACGGATGAAGATATGTGTACATATCTAAATGATTATTTCTTAATTGTTTTTACTGGGGAGGATACACAGGCAATACCTGAAAGTGAACAGATGTTCAAAGAAAGCGATGAGGAGAAACTCAAAGATATTGTGATAACTAGGGAAATGGTGGAAGAGGGTATAAATACAATTTAGAATTTTAAATCGCTCGGACCAGATGAAGTGTATCCCAGAGTATTAAAAGAATGCAAAGAGGTTGATAGTGAGTCGTTAGTGCACATTTTTAGGAAATCGGTTAAGATAGGCGATGTGCCGTTATTGTGGAGGAAAGGAAATGTAATCCCCATATTTAAGAAGGGAGACAGAGGACTAAAGTCAAATTATCGACCCGTAAGTCTAACGTCAGTGGTAGGTAAATTATTGGAATCTATTATTCCAAAAAACAGAGAGCACTTAGATAAACATAGTTTGATCAATGATTCACAACATGGATTCACCAAGGGTAGGTCATGTCTCACCAATTTATTGAATTTTTATAGGAAAGTTTATGAGACGGCAGATAATGATATGGGTTATGATATAATATATCTGGACTTTAGTAAGGCATTTGACAAAGTACCACACGAGCGACTCGTAAATAAGGTCAAGGGTCATGGAGTAGATGGGAAGGTTCTTCGCTGGATCAGAGCTTGGCGAAGTAATAGGCAACAAAGGGTTACAATTATTGGTTCTAAATCTGAATGGGGACAGGTGACAAGTGGAGTTCCACAAGGGTCTGTTTTGGGTCCATTACTATTTTTGATTTACATCAACGACTTGGATAGTTGGATTAACAGTGATATCAGCAAGTTTGCTGATGATACTAATGTAGGTAGGATTATTGTATCACAGTCTGATGTATACATATTGCAGCGAAACTTAGATAAACTTAATAAGTGGGCAGTCAGATGGCAGATGGAATTTAGTATTGATAAGTGCAGCGTTATGTATGTTGGTAGAAAGAACCCTGGTAATAGATACACCATACGCAATGTATCGCTGAACAGATCAGAAGGTGAAAAAAATCTTAGAGTAAGGATGAGCCCAGACCTCCGACCTAGGAAACAATGTATTGAAGCTAGAAATAGACCTAATAGAGTGTTAGGGTTCATTACCAGAAGTGTTAAAAGTAGAAGTGCGGACGTTATTTTAAAGCTTTATCTGGCTCTAGTCAGTCCTCACCTAGACTATGCGGTTCAGTTTTGGTCTCCATATTACAGGATGGATATAGCCTTGTTAGAATCAGTGCAGAGAAGGATGACCAAAATGATACAAGGGATGCGTAACTTTAGTTATGAGAAGAGATTGAAGTTATTAAAGTTACACTCACTCGAGAGACGCAGAGTAAAGGGCGATCTGATGGAAGTTTTTAAGTGGATAAAGGGATTTAATAAAGGAGAGGTAGGAAAAGCTCTTACGGCTTTTAACCAGGGTAGAACAAGAAGTAATGGATTCAAGCTGGAAGGGCGTAGATTTAGAAAGGAAATAGGGAAAAACTGGTTCACAAATAGGGTGGTGAATGAGTGGAATGGACTCAGTAGACAAGTAGTTAGTGCGGAGTCATTGGAGAGCTTTAAGGAGGGGCTGGACAGGTTCATGGATGGGGATGGAAGGTGGATGTAGGTAGTGTTAGGTGACAGGAAATACCACGTGTAGGCCTCGCGGCCTCTTGTAGCTTCCTTATTTTCTCATATTCTTATGTTATGTTGTGTAAATATATTCGGGGTAAACATACTCTTTGATTTTCTTTCCCCCAACATTTCTTGGGTTTGGTAATATTAATTGATAACCACCTCGGCCCTGACATAATTGGCGACCTCGCCAGGATACGTTATCAATTAACTTATCACCTTTCTTAAGATTGTGGGGTATTGTTTGAAAGTAGCCGCCAGTGCGCCGTTGTTGCCTTCAGCCCAGGAACAACGCTTTGAGAGCTTTTGATTTTGATTTATTTAGGTGTTGTATATATTCTTTTTTTTTTTTTGGTTTTTTGGTGTTGGGTATTATTTTGTTGTTATTTATGTTTATTGTCTATGTTACAATGTCTACCTTCGAAGCCTTGAAGGAGCAAGGCGAGGCCCTCGGTCTACAATGATCTGAGATTGCCCATTGGATCCAGGAGCAGCAAAAGGCAGAGAGAGAAGAAAGACAAGCAGAGAGAGAAGAAAGACAAGCAGAGAGAGAAGAAAGACAAGCAGAGAGAGAAGAAAGACAAGCAGAGAGAGAAGAAAGACAAGCAGAGAGAGAAGAAAGACAAGCAGAGAGAGAAGAAAGACAAGCAGAGAGAGAAGAAAGACAAGCAGAGAGAGAAGAAAGACAAGCAGAGAGAGAAGAAAGACAAGCAGAGAGAGAAGAAAGACAAACAGAGAGAGAAGCAGAGAGAGAAGAAAGACAAGCGAGAGAAGAGAGAGAAATAAATTAAACTGGCCGAAATCACTTCTCAAGGTAAGCCCTGTGTTCAATTACCATCTGATCCTGTCTCCAGGCCGAGCTTACCATCTTACAAGGATGACGAGGACATAGCCACCTATATAACAAGATTCGAGCGAGTGCCCGAAATGCTGGTACTCCCTCGGGATACCTTTGCCGCTCGACTGGGTTGCCTCCTTACGGGAGAGGCCGCTGAGCTCTACACATCCCTTCCATCCTCCACCACTAAGGACTACGATCTACTGAAGTCTGCGCTCTTAACAGGTTTCAGTAAGACCCCAGATGGCTACAGAGTAGATTTCCGGTCAGCCAAGATCCAGGTAGGGCAGAATTACCATCAGTTCGCCACCCAGTTGTCCCGAATGTTTACTTCTTGGATAGAGTCCTCCTGTGTGCCTGAGACCTATGATGATCTGAGGCAATTTTTAATCCTCGACCAATTTCTTTCTTCCTTGTCTCCGGAACTTCGCCTTTTCATCAAGGAAAGAAGGCCTACCCTGCTGAAAGATGCGATTCAACTAGCAGACGACTGGGCGTCCGCCAACAACGCTTATCCTAAATCTTACACCAACGTGAGGAGATTTTCTCCTAGACTGCCCACTCCGCTGAGGATCCCATCTTCGGGGCATTAAGCTCACTCACATGTAACGTATCACCATTGTGGGGAGGCTGGACACATAAGACCGCACTGCCCCCATAATCCTCGTACCTTCATGGACGGAACAGCTACCACCGCCCCTTATAAGGTTGGCTTTTGTCTGGAGGACCGTAAGGTTCCTCAATATTCAGTTTCGGGAACCATCAATGGTTCATGGTCTGCTACCATCATTAGGGACACAGGGTGCTCTGGTGTCGTTATTTCTGAGGACGCCCTGCCGGACATTGACCCAGCACTCTGTCCCAAAGTGAAAGTTGCGGATTACTTAGGACGCACCGATGAATTCTCCGTTGTTAGGTGCTACTTACGGTAATTTATACTGGCTGGACTGATGCCGTAAGGGCCCCACTTAAAGTTGCAAGTGCTTTAATTGGGAATATCCCTGGTGTGTTGGTGCCTAATTGTCCTGACCCTCAACTCAGTGCTGACCATTCTCTCCCTAGAATTGATCTCCCTAAGGACGAAGCCACCACCGTTGTTTCACGGACACAAGATCCATTACCTCCTCCTCATCTTCTCCTTAATGACTCTGTTTCTTGAGAAGACTCCATCTCATCTAATGCCAATGGCGTTCCCCTTGTTGAATGTCAAACTCTACAACCATGTGAGTCTCCTCCCATTGAAGTGTGTCCTGTGGAGCCCGGTGCTGGTACAGCTGAATCACACTTCCTGTGTGATTAGAGTGTGGATCCACTCTCTAGTCCTGCCTGAACTCCACCCTTTGTCTGTGACCCCTGATGAGTTTCGTCACCTACAAGAATCATGTCCTTCACTGCAGTGTCTACGTGCCTCAACGTCTACTTGTGAAATAGAGAAGGCAAGTGATGGTGCCACCTACAAGTTTCTACACAAACGCGGCATCCTGTTCCGGCAGTGTCTCTCCTCTGATAGCCCAATTAGGTAAATACTTTATCATTAGTTATCCCCAGTAAGTGCCGTTCCGTCATCCTACGTTTGGCTTACAAAGATCCTTTGGCTGGTCATGTCTCCCATCTTAAGATCCTGATGAAGATCTCTCAAGACTTCTACTGGCCAGGAATGTGCGCGGACATCTGGGATTATTGTCGTTTCTGCGACAAATGTCATCGCTTGTCAACTATGAGACGGGTACGTCCAGTACGCCTTCAGCCGTTACCAGTAGCGCCATCCTCTGATAAACACAGTAGCCTTCAGCTGTTAACAATCGCGCCATCCTCAAATATACACCGTAGACTTAAACCGTTACCGGTCGTAACTGAGCCTACTTCGGAACCCAGGAAGAAGAGTAAGTTTTCCTGCTCAAGTGAGGATACTGACGATTCGCCTCGGCTTACTTTACAGTCTAATGGCCCAGCTAGCTCTGGGGAACATGATGTTTTGAATCCTGATCTCACTTTGAGTCAGTCTACTCGGGTTAATGAGCACGACTTCCCCCTCACCACTGCAGAGATAATTCAAGATGATCTCAACCCTGTGCTCATCCTTCTACTACTAGGATTACTACTACTACCAGGACTACTACTTGGATTACTACTTGGATTACTACTACAGCCAGGACTACTACTTGGATCACTACTACTACCAGGTACCAGGACTACTAATATGATTACTACTACTACCAGGACTACTATTTCTGCTTTTTGGTCCAGGCACAGCCTGTGCCCTATGTTCGTGTTTTGTTTTGTTGTATCATTAATGTTGGGAATTTTGCTTGTTAGTTTAGGTTTGCATACTGCATAGTGCTTCGTTTCATTTGTGTGTATATTCTGATTAGCCTACTCACATTTCTGCCCTCATGTCTATTGTGGATAGACTACAGCAACGCTTTTCCCAGACCTCAGAGCTCACCGGCCTCCTCCCTGACGTATTAAGGAAGCTGATACGGGAGGTCCTACAGTTGATGGATGATGTGCACCTGCTTCACCTACTTCGACCAGTTGAAGCAACCTTTGGTCTCGGGACCCATTCTGAGGCTTCCTGACCCCAGCCAGACTTTCATCCTGCGCATCAACGCTTCAAGTCATGGATTGGGAGCTGTATTCTTCCAGTACTATGATGACTGTGCACATCCCATCTCTTACGCCAGCCCTTAACAACTACATCGTGAGCGACGTTACTCTACAATCCGTAGGGGATGCCTAGCCATCGTCTTCAACGTCAACAGGTTTGACTTCTACTTGAGAGGTAAGGAATTTTTCCTTGAAGTTGACCACAAGCCTCTAATAGTGAAACCGACCTACTCAGCCGGCCATAGTTATCTGTTTGAGTCCTGCACTACAGCCTTTTACAAATATTTTGTATGTTTCTCCGGATCAGCTGCAGTTCTCCTTCATCATCGGTTGTGCAGCAGATGCTTTGGTAGGGGCATGTGTGAGGAACTACACCTGAACTACACCTCCATCGTCCCGGTAACGGTTATTACCACTTTCACCTTCGCTATGCAGCATGCTTCGGAGCTTCAAGCGCCTCCTCTACTCGACTCTCCACGTCAACACTTCCAGCCCTTCTCCCAGGGTATGGGGGGTACTCTACGCAAGTTGATGTCGGAGCCTCGCAACCACGATTAAGTTAGACAGCCATAGCTTTCCCCTCCAGCAACACCTCCTCTACTACCAAGCTGCTGTTCTCATCCCTGAAGGCCATACTGAAGACGTAGGCTACCTTACAGTTGGCCCTTCACTGTCCCGCAACCATTCAACGCTCCCCGCTGTTTGAAGAGTTACTCTACGGTGCTGACGATTGCCGCTGCAATCCACCTCTCTTCAAGCTGCGTTCAAGGGAGTTATCAGGGTGACATTACCCCTGCATCTGCAGTTGTTGTCTGGTGACATATTTGGAGGCTAGCCATATTATTATTATTTTGTTGTGTAAATATATTCGGGGTAATCATACTCCTTGATTTTCTTTCCCCCCACATTTCTTAGGTTTGGTAATATTAATTGATAACCACCTCGGCCCTGACACTGTAATAGCCGGTCACCCGGGAAAGGAGCGTACTCTTTCTGCGGCCCGCACTAGTTATTTTTGGCCTAAAATGCGGTTAGATATTGACGCATATGTAGCTAAGTGCGTGAAAGGTGCTGTGCATAAGGGTACGGTGCCAAAGCCAGCACCAATTTTGGAATATCCAGCTCCTGAGCGTCCTTGGGACATTGTTGCTATTGATCTATTACAGCTTCCTTCTAGTCGTCAAGGGTCTAAATACTTGTTAGTATGTGTTGATCAATTCTCAAGGTATGTTGTTTTGGCCCCTGTGATGGATAAAACTGCCAACGCGATTGCACACGCATTGATCGCCAACATATTTTGTCCATACTCAACTTTCCGAGATTTAATGAGTGACAATGGCGCAAAATTTAATAATGCGCTTCTTAATGAAATCTGTGGGCAGTTCAACATCAAACAAACATTCACGGTAACTTATCACCCTGCCAGTAACGGTTTAGTTGAGCGTGCGAACAGGAAAGTCCTGGAAGCTTTGCGCCCAGTTGTTTGGTGGCTTGCTTGATAGTTGGGAAGATTGGTTACCCCATGTTGCTGCATGCGTTAATTGCAATATTTGTGAGTCGACAGGTCAAACTCTTTATTCTATTATTTTTGGTATGGAGAAACGACTCCCATATGACTTGCTTAGTAGCCCTCAAAAACCTGTGTACAATGTTGATGATTATGCTAAATGTCAACATAAAGTGTTCTCGGACTTATATTCCGATGTCAGAGATAAATTACAGGCTTCCAAGACTGCTATGTGCTCGCAACAACACCGGCGCTCTTCACTCATTCAAATGCGGGTTGGTGACTCTGTCATGATTCGAGTCTCGGAACGGAACTCTAAATTAGCTCCTAAATTTGTGGGTCCGCGCCTGGTAGTTTAGCAACTCCATGGAAATAGGTTTGATATTTTGGATCCGTGTTTAAATACATTACAAGTCATTCACAGTGATCGACTTAAACGGACCAATGCCAAGCCTGATTTATGCTTAGTAGAAGCTGCTAAGCTCAGCGATGCTACGCAGCTTGAAACTAACAAATCTAATGCTCCTACTGACCAACCAACTCATGCTTATAATATACGCCCTCGTAATTGATAGCTTGTCTTTTTCATTGCCTTTCTTGGACAGCTCTCGTGCATGATATTTGGTATAGGAATAAATGCATGAGCTCTGGAAGAACTTGAGTGAAGTAGAGTTTCAACTTACCTTCTTAACTTCCATTGTTGATAAACTCATCCATTTAGATAGCATAAACAAGCAGAGCTTTAAACGAGCTTTTACTGTGTTAGAACAAGCACTCCCTGCTTTGACTAATACGGTTAATTTTCTTGTAAGAACTAACAATCAAATACTAACAAATATGGTTGACGCAGCGCGTGGAAGAGGAACTGCTTCACTCTTTCCTGTTATTGATTTTATGCATGCCTAGCAAATAGCGAAGTAGAATTGCAAGTTGACACCATTGTTTTATTAAAATGGTATTCAACACTATTACCCTCTCCTTGAATCAGTACTAACGTCAGATGCCGTTGTTAAACATGTTCTTTTCCATCTCAACATGCGTTTAAGGTTCAATAATTAAACAGTAATATTTAATAATAAATAATTAATTAAAGGAAACGGTTCATAATGGAATTTTTATTTTTATTTTCCTTTTTCATTAAACAAATCTGTTATGATACTGAATCAACCAAGTACTGTGGTGTTGATTAATAATAAATATAACCAGTAGGCTACTGGAAGTATGTCTGATTTGGATAAGTGCCGTACATAATATTTGAACCTGTACTTTTGCCCCGCATATCTCTTTGCCTTCTTAGCTATAGGTGAGGGTATTTGTGAGGTGGTGCTAACTCAGGCAAATGCTTCTTAGGCCTTATCGTTATGTCTTTACACCCACTTGATTTTACGACCTTTCTATCACAAATGTTTCTTCGGACATCACTATTTCTTCTTTACACAAACATTATATGTGTCTGTAGTATGTCCCGAAGGTGTAGTGTATCAGAAAGTTACCGGTCATTTCGCAATTCTTATTGCTTGCTATTTGCGGTCTGACTATTTGAATACCTTTCATGAAAAACTGCACGAAGGATTTGTAGCTAATTTCACTGCTCGACTTTTTCCTATTGACAGCTTGAAGTATATACATTTCTCAAGCATCAAATATGTCACTAATACCATTTTTGAGCTTACATTCTCTAATTTCTCCGAATTGGAAACAGCCGTACATGACTCTTTACCTGTCTACCTTAAAACAGCTGTTCATTTTCCTTCCATGATTATGCCGATCATAATCATCATCATCATAGTAATTCCACTTAACATGGTTAGGTACAGTCTCTAGGACGGCGCAAGGACGCGCCAGGTAGGTGACCGAGCGATGTTGGCTTTATAGGCACATATGTTTGTCACTACATGTATATTTCATGCATGCATCTTTTCTGATAATCATGTAATTATTTTAAGAGTATTGCTATGACGTGTCACGCCCATGATGCCCGTGCACCGTCACCACATGCCGCTAGAGGGCAGCATCTCCTGGAGACGGAGAGGGCCACACCTTGTTTTACTGACAGCGGGCACCCCGCTGACCCTGCGCCCGCTGGTACGAGACGTCATGACGCCAGAGAAATATAGACATTCGTGTGGTGTGAACGTGTGTGCGATACTCGAACATTTTGTTGTGGTACAAACATTTTGTGCATTGATAATAACAGAACTTTAATTACATCGTGCTGTATACGGCCGATTCACTCCGTCAACAAATATTAAAAATAATTATAAAACCCCCTTGGGTTTGATAAACCGTTTATCCATAATTATAAGTGCTTTATGCTCGGCAACTTAATCCTCTTTACACAACAAGTAAGTATATGTTACATCGTGCCAGGAAACGGAAGAAGCTAACACTACGACGCCACTCCCGAGGATCACCACGATCGAGTCTCCATGCAGGTTCCCTTCCCATACCAAGCAACTCTCGACAGGAAACATCAACGTGCCCCAGCCACGAGCCTTGCTGGCGATCCCTTGGCCTCTTCCCCACCGGATTGTCTCTTACAGTAACAACCCAATGGGAAGGATCGTTTTCAGGGTAGCGTGCCACATGCCCATATAGCGGAAGCTGGCGCTGACGGAATATGCACGCAATAGGCCTCGATTCAGTCTCACGGTGCAATCGCTGATTTGACACGTAGTCACTCCATCCCATTGATACACCATGATTCTGCGAAGACACTTATTATCAAAGACATCGATTCGCCTCTTGAAGTCCCTATTTAGTGTCCATGTCTCACATTCATTGAGTAAGACAGGGATAACAAACGACTTGAAGATCCGGATCCTTGTCCTCCTGCACAGATACCGACAACGCCGAATACTCGTGCTGAGCGAGTCCACAACACCGTGGGCAATGCAAATCTGCCGTAAAACTTTTTGACGTGACCCGCCGTCATTCTGGACTGCACTACCAAGGTATGTAAACTTTTCAAAGATCTCAATGTCCACGCCGAACCATGAGAAGATTGTACTGTTTCATCTAGTAAGCCTCCAAACAGCTGGACAATTGTATTCAGCCAGGAGACCTTACGTAGGAGACTTTGCCGTCTCGTGCAGCGCTTCGAGAGCCATCACCAGGACCTCCAGCTACTCAGCAAAGATTACTGCATCATCGGCAAAAACAAAATCAGGGGCCAGATTGAAAGCGGTGTAACACCTATGGAGCTAACTTAACAACGGTCACCATATGTTTTGGAATTCAAGGCGTAGATTGATGACGATCCTGCGATCCCCAGCTAGCACCTGTCTCTGAGTTGGTGTTAAGATAACAATCAATATATAAATCCTCTTAAATTGAGTAAGTATATTTGATGTTTTCTGACCCAATAATGAAATAGGGAAAGTATACAAACGAAATTAGGCCATATAATATACTCAAACGCTTGTGGTGTTTTTTATTATGTGGTAAGTGCCATGACTAGTGAGTGAGTGCGGCATCTGGAACCGAGTGGCGATGCCAGACAGCACCACCATGGCTCCGGTAGACGGCAGTTGCACAAGTGTGGTGTGTATCTCGGCATCAGTGAACCGAGGCCGACTCATCTTCTTGGCAGGACCAGCAATAACTGAACAAAGGGAACAAGTGTTGACGAAATGACGGAGGTGACACAGGGAATGAAGGAATAATGGAATCGTAAAGAATAGAAGAAAATACAACACAAAGGTGCATGTGTTGAAGCGACGGAGGTGACACAAGGAATGAAGGAATGATGGAATAGGTAGATAATACAAGGAAGTACAACACATAGGCGCGTGTGTGAATGTGGGAACAAATACTGACGAAGCGACGGAGGTGACACGTACGGAATTAAGGAATAATTGAATCATAAAGAATACAAAGAAGTAGACCACATAAACGCGCGCATGTTGACATTAAGCGACGGAGGTGGGACAGAGAATGAATCAACTTACTTTTTGAGAAGGATGACGTAGCTGAACGTTTCTACTGAGTGTAGTGAGGAGACTGGAGATACTGTTTGCAAACAAGTTTGATAATGCGGGCTGCGGATGCCTTGTGATTGGCTGACATGTTTGAGAATACAATTGTGATTCGGAGGAGAGTTTGTGACGTCATATTAATCGCTCAGCCACTCATATATGAGCAACCAAATAACGCCACTACCAAACCTCGTACTTGAATAGCAGTTTTGACGGGGTTGCAGAAATAGAGGTATGTTGTTAGTAGCAATATACCTAAAGCAACTTCTCTTTGAATCCGTGGCCAGCGATCTTGGTATTGACGAGGGATGCTGCACAATCATTTTGATCTACAACTTTGCCCAATACCCAGTCCATACAAGTGTTGAAAACTGATGGGGAAAGGACGTACCTTTGCCTCACTCATGTATTCACAGGAAAAAAAAATGGATACACCTACCCCACACTTCACAGCACTCTGAGTCCCATAGTACAGGCCAGTCATCAGACCAATAAACCTTGCAGGAATCCCGTGAAGTCGCAGAAGATCCCAGAGTGACTCGCGATGCACTGAGTCAAACGCCTTCTTATAATCAACATAGGCTGCAAGCATCCCCTGTCAAAACTCACATCGGCGTTCCACCAGAACACGAAGCGCTAGGATACGGTCCGTTTGACTTACCAGGCGTGAACCAAGACTGCTGAGGTTTTTGATGCTTCAGCAGATAACTGCGGATCCGTGTCAGAAATATATGGGGATGAACTTTGCCTGGCACGCACTTTGTCTACGCTCAGTGTAATACCGCGGTAATTGTTGCAATCCTGACGGCGCCCTTTCCTTTTCCAGATAGGGACAACCAGTCCCCTTTTCCAGTCAGGAGGAATGGTACCTGATTGCCACACGGCAGTCAGGACAGCATGCAAACCGCGAATCATGGCCTCACTCCCAGCTTTGAGGAGCTCCGCACTGAGATCACAAAAACCAGCTACCTTCAACCCCTCAACTTTGATGCAGCCTCTCTGACTTCATCAAGAGAGGATGCAGTTGCCCTGAGATTCACACTAAAGCAGATTCACACTGAGGCAGAGTTGAGGCAGATTCACACTGAGACAGTGTGAAGCTGCCCAGATGGGCAGCTTCACACTGTCTCACGTCTACACTGTTCACGTCTACCGTGAAAACCGGCCCAAAGTACTCAGCCCAACGAGCCATCTGTCCATACATCTCGTGACTTCTGGCATCTAGCTAATAACATCTCTAACAATTTTTCTTCTTCATCTTTCCCTCCTATGCTTCACCCAGATGGCTCCACAGCTGTCTCATCTACTTCTAAAGCTGAACTCTTCGCTCAAACCTTTGCTAAAAATTCCACTCTGGTTGATGAAGGGCTTGTTTCTCCTCCTCCACCCTCTGACTATATTATGCCTGTCATTAAGATCCTTCGGAATGATGTTTTCTTTGCCCTTTCTGGCCTAGATCCTCGGAAGGCTTACGGTCCTGACGGAGTCCCTCCTATTGGTCTCCAAAACTGTGCTTCTGTGCTTGCACCTTGCCTGGTCAAACTTTTCCGTCTTTGTCTATCTTCTTCCACCTTTCCCTCTTGCTGGAAGTTTGCTCACATCCAACCTGTTCCTAAGAAGGGTGACCGTTCTAATCCTTCAAACTACCGTCCTATAGCTTTGACTTTCTGCCTTTATAAAGTTTTTGAATCTATACTTAATAAGAAGATTATTAAGCATCTATCTGCTCACAATCTTCTATCTGATCGTCAGTACGGTTTCCATAAAGGGCGATCTACTGGCGATCTTCTAGCTTTCCTAACTGAATCTTGGTCATCCTCCTTTAGGGGTTTCGGTGAAACTTTTGCTGTTGCCCTTGACATATCAAAAGCTTTTGATAGAGTCTGACACAAATCTTTAATTTCCAAACTACCCTCACTCGGTTTCTATCCTTCTCTCTGTACCTTCATCTTAAGTTTCCTTTCAAACCGTTCTATTGCAGCTACTGTAGACGGACATTGTTCTTCTCCTAAATCTATCAATAGTGGTGTTCCCCAGGGTTCTGTCCTATCACCCACTCTCTTTCTATATAATTATTCATTAATGATCTTCTAAGTCTAACTCAAAGCCCTATCCATTCCTACGCTGATGATTCTACCCTGCATTTTTCAACGTCGTTTATTAGTCGTCCAACTCAACAGGAACTAAGTGATTCACGGAGAGATGCCACCGAGCGCCTATCTTCTGATCTTTCTATAATTTCTGATTGGGGCAAAGCAAACCTTGTTTTGTTCAATGCCTCAAAAACCCAATTTCTTCACCTATCTACTCGACAAAACCTACCAGATAACTATCCCATCTTCTTCAATGACACTCAACTGTCTCCTTCTTCTACAATGAACATTCTAGGACTATCCTTTACTAAAAATCTGAGCTGGAAATCTCACATCTCATCTCTTGCTAAAACAGCTTCTAAGAAGTTAGGTGTCCTGTGGCGTCTGCGTCCTTTTTTTTCTCCCTCCCAATTGCTTGCTCTCTACAGGGGCCTTATCCGCCCATGTATGGAGTATGTCTCACATGTTTGGGGAGGATCCACTCATACAGCTCTCCTAAACAGGGTTGAGTCAAAAGCTTTTCGTCTCATCAACTCCTCTCCTCTGACTGACTGTCTTCAATCTTTAAATCACCGCCGCAATGTTGCTTCTCTTGCTCTCTTCTACCGTTATTTTCATGCTCACTGCTCTTCTGAACTTGCTAACTGCATGCCTGCACTGCTCGCTGCACAAGACTTTCTACTCATTCTCATCCCTATTCTGTCCATCTTCCTAATGTAAGAGTTAATCAGTATCTTTACTCTTTCATCCCTTTCACTGGTAAACTCTGGAACTCTCTTCCTGCTTCTATTTTTCCACTTTCCTATGACTTAAACCTTTTCAAAAGAGGAGTAACAAGACACCTCCCTAACTAAATTGGCTCACCCCTCTTTTTTATTGTATTCTCTTACTGTCTTCTTTATAGGGACTGGCAACTAAGCAGGCTTTGTGTTACCCATTTTTGTTGTGCCCTTGGCCAGTCCTTTGTGATGAAAAAAAAAAAAAAAAAAAAAAACTACTTGTCCGTCACGAGGCGCCCATCTGCTGCTCAGATAGCACTAGCCCGAGATGGAGACTTGGAACAGATCTTCTTCAGGGCTCGGTAGGCTGGTTGGAGGTCATTAGCGTTCAAATGGCCCTCGACGCCCTCATCGAGACTCCTGACATGCCTTTCCTTGTCTCTCCCAAGGAAAGTTCAAGGCTCTTCTAGATTCTAGAGTTTTAGTTCTTCATGGTCTCTCCCGAGAGTGCGTGACAGAGCCCTGTACTTGTTTGTCCTGGTTCAAGGCAGGCCTGTCAGAGCGATTCTCCTCGATTTTCTCCAGCGTCTCCGTAGAGACAAAACCACGCCTTCACTTCGGGCACTCCCCTATACAGTCCTTGGCTGCCAGGAGTTTCAAGTTTGAAGGTATCCCACAGTTCTACCGGGTCCCTGAGGGCACCGAGCACATTAAACTGATTTGAGACTGCCACTGCATACTAATGGGAACATATCAATTCCTTCAGCTTATCAAGATGAAACACAGTATGGTTACCTCTTGAAATTTTAGACTTGACAAAGGAAAATTAAAAGTTGAAACCGGTGTTTGATTTAAGTGGTATTCAACACTATTGCCCTCTCCTTGAATCAGTGCTAACGTCAGATGCCGTTGTTATATTACCAGGGCCGGATTTAGGAGTGGGCATAGTGGGCAGCTGCCCAGGGGCCCCCACAATCAGGGGGCCCCAACAAAATGGGGCAATCTGCCAAACTGGGGCCTGGGGTCTCCACATATTATAATTTTTGTTCTTATTTATTTATTTACTTAATACTTCCTTGTATATTTTTATGATAAATATTTTTTAATCAAGAGGCCTTTTATCAATCTAATT
>JACEEZ010012283.1:0-11045 GCA_016584305.1 Chionoecetes opilio | reverse complement strand
CATTTTTTCAAATAACCCCTCCCCGTTCAAATAACCCCTCGATAGGGTAAAAAATAAAGTAATGACGATGAGTGGAAGTCAGAGAACAATATTTAATGCTTTATACCACTTTTTACTTATCAACGATTTTTACAGAAACTATTGAATGAAGTTTCAAATAAAACATCTGCTCACGTACAAAACACTCCTGAATACGATGGAACTTTCAGATATGAGGTTAAGTACGATATAAGAAAGCTAAGGAAGGATATGTGTGATCATGTTACATCCCGATGTTGCTTCTCCGGGTCGGAGGGAGGAAGGGAAGGGTGGGAACCAGTGCACGCACGCACTTGCACTCCAGGTCAGGCCTTCCATGAGCTCCGCTAAACTTACCCGAGTCAAGTCAATTTTACCGTAAATTCTTACGTTTTACCCTAAATAATCGGCTCGACTGTATATTCGACTGTATATTCGATTATATATTCGATTATATATATATATATTATTATATATATATAATATATATATATATATATATATATATATATATATATATATATATCATATATATAATGTGTATAAAAAAAGGAGGTAGGTGAAAATCCTATTTTTTATTGATAACAAAAACAAATAGTAAAGTTAAGCCGTTTAGTTTGTCTATTTTAATATAATTTCCATTAAATATATATTTCTGGTTTAATAAGAACACACTTTAGCAAACTATGTATTGAGAATAACTGACTAAGAATTATATTGACCCACAAATCTTTCAAACACATTAAAAGTAACAGGTACATATACATATTTGCATATTTACAGGTACATATACATATTTATATCTATACATATTACATATTTGCAACCTCTGAACACGTTGCATCACTATTGACATTATTGATTGCTTTTAGCAAATTGTCCTCAATGTTCAGGTTATGTGAAGATACTTTCAAGCGTTTCATGTGATATATTGCATGCATTAAGCCACTTAGGGTTTCATTTTTAAGAGGATCTTTGACAAGTTTTAGTTAGATTTAGTTTGCTGAAAAAACGCTCAACCGCTGCATTTGAAAAGGGTAATGAGAAGAGGGTGGATATGACTATATGGTTAAATTGGGATAACATGGCAGTCCTGCATCATTTTTTCTATTCAGCACAATATCCCAGTACTTTGTGAAGTGGAGTTGATTAGAAAGTTCTTCATCCAAACATTCTCCATTTTTCATTCCACAAGATATTTATTGGCATACTTTGGTAATTGTGGCAGTTCATCAAATATATATGCTAAGGATGGAGGATTCAGAGTTGATGCAGAACGAGGATTTACACAGGCCACTACTTCATGAATTTTGTCATTGAGTGAATATCTTTTCTGAATCTGGGATGCAGCTTCAATCAAGAAAGACTGACATGACTTATAAAACTTTGAAAGTTCTGCGCTAGTTACTGTTCCCGATTGTTTTAGATCCCTTACTGTTGCTGATGCACTCACTCCTAGATATACATTCTCAACAGGAATTAAGAAACTTGAAAAAATATGTTGACCAGGACTAAGTAATGAAATATTAGCATTCTTAACAAAGCTCACATCCATGAAGTCAGTACACAAGCTTCGAATGAGTTTGCATGTCTCAGTTTTCAGTGTGAAAAAAATTGGAGCCTCAGACTGGAAGAACGTATTATAACTATTGAGCTTACCCAAGTTGTAATCCAGAAATTCGAGGTAGGCTTGGGTAAGCTTGTTTTTCAAGGCAGTAATAATCATATAATTTACATGTGTTGGGTCACTAAATGTTAATTCTGTGAAATAAAGCTCCAATGCATCCCATTGTTCTACCTAGCAATCTTTTCACACATGCCTGTACAGACAACCACCTGGTTTGGCCTGGAGCCAGGATTTTATGAGGTTCAATATCAACAAATTTTTGAAACTCTGAATGCATGTTGCCTCTTGGAGCTAAGACTAAATTAAGTGTGCAAAAATGTTACGGCATAAATCTTCAACATATTTTGGGAGTTTGAGGCAAGCATTTGATGCACATAGATGAATCATGTGGCATGCACATTTGACAATTATTACTTGAGGCAAATATTCTTTTAACAATGTAGCTACTGAATGGTTGGCTCCCATCATCACATTTGTAGTGTCAAAACAAAACCCAACAATATTATTAACAGGAATGTTTTTTGATGTGAAACATTCCTTCATGCATTGAACAGTCCTACAGCTGAGCTATCATTAACCTCTATCAAATCTACGAAAGAGTTTTCAAGTGTATCTTTCTCAAAATATTGTCCTAATACGCACAATTGTTTAGTTGTACTCCTGTCTGTTAATTGTTTCATCTATAATTACAGTAAAAAACCTTTCACGTAAGATTCCAAAGTGTTCAGTGCCGATCGAAAATGCTTTCCAAACACTTGTCTTATTATGTTTGAGGCTCTTTGCTTCCCTAGTTTTACTTTTTTTAAAGACATCGCATCAGGAAACATGGTTTTTAGGAGGTCTAGTAGGGTTTAGCACAAGGAAATGGGGCAAGTGTCTGTTCTGATAGAAATAGCATCACACAGAGGGTACTTATTGCACCGAATTTCAATTTCCGTGCAGGACTTTTCGATTGGTCATTTTGGCAATGATAAGAACTGGGCGAAGCTGTGACTTTGTCTTAAAAGGAGCCCTCCAGAACTAGGGCGCAATGAGGGCTGGGCTGGTGTAGGGGCTGGAGAGTTGAAAATTCTCGAGGTTTTCAAACACGTACGGCGGAGTGCGGGCCTCTCCTGTCGGTGCGGGAGTCGAAATAATCGCAACCCTTCCGTCTATTCGAGGGGACGGTGTCTGTATAGTTCCGGTCCAGTGCTAGGGCCTTCCAGTGACATTGGTACTTATCAAACTACCAGTTATGATATAATGATGATATTTAGTAAGAACTGCATCATTACCGATTTGCCATTCTGTGCCTGGACGGGCGAGAACTTGTTCAGTGTGGGTGTGTGTGTGCGTGGTTCTCGAGCTGTGACACAAGTAATAAATAAATTATCAGGTGTTACATACTTGAGCCAGAATATAGAGTATATGGATACCGAACAGGCGAAATAAGTGCATAAAATAAAATTTCCCTCAACACTTTGTGCTTTTTAGTTCAACTCCTTGTTATCTCATTTAAGATTTTGTGTCTTGGGGCATTGCAATGTTTATTTTGCGTGTCTGGCGGAAGGCTACTACCACTTTTCGATTCTGGTCGGTAGTAGTGATGATCGTCTCAGTTATGGGGCAAAAATATTTAGGTGTGGGCTCAAAAATTGAAAAAGAATGAACAATCAATCATCTTGTGACGAAGCGTCGTCCTCCCTGGCCCATGGCGGTGAGGCACAGTCTGGGACGCAGCAGGTTCGTATTATTCAACACATCTATGCGAATTTTGGTGGGGGGAGTAGGAAGCCTTGAAGGAAGCGCCGGGCTTCTTACGTGGCTTCTTCGCGGCCTTCTCTCTCGTTTTCAGAGTGCTCAGGCTAGAACGGCTGACAGTGGGTGTTGCGAGGTTCGGCACCGCTCGGCGGCTCCACATAAGCTGTATCACTGTAAACAAAACAACCACACTGACGAAAGTTGTACCGTCGTAATGAAGCGGCTATTGATAATTTTATCGATATCTGACTGAGCGGATATTGTGATGGGATTCTAGATTGTACAACACATATCCTTCACATTATGTTTTGTTTTGCTGCACATAAACCTAAGGACTTAGTTGAATGGGCACGGTAAAGAAGGGCGGGGCACATACGGACATCATATGGGGGGCTGGGTGGGTCGAGTTCCACATTAGTGGAGAGGGAGGAACTGATTTTTTATATATTATACTGGCTGGGGCAAGCTCTGATGGCAAGGGTCAGGTATAATGGAGGGATTCATTAAGTGGCGGCGTCATCATCTAGCCGCTGTCCAGTGCCCGGCCGGAGTTTTCCGGCTTTGGTGTGTTGGGCTGGATTTATTATTTTTCTGGCCTTGGGGGGGATAGTATGGGGGCTGTTTTTCATTCTTCTTGGCTATTTTTTTGGGCATGTAAATTATCTCTCTCTCTCTCCTGCTCTCTCGATCTTCTGCTCTCTCTCTATCGTCTCTATCTCTCTTGCCTCGTCTCATCATCTTCTCGATCTCTCTCAGCTTACATGACCAGTTACTCTGTAGGAGGGTGTCGTGATCGGCGGGTGTATAAGGTGCTTGGGGGTAACTCACAAACCTTTCTCTCTTCACACAAACTTTATCTTTTTTATTATCGTTTTGAAAACGTCGCAATTTTGGGCTATGTCTTAGAACTTAGCTATTTTGGATGTGAGCTACAGAAGAAGTGATCGAGGCGTTACTCCTATCATAAACGAGTTAGCTTAAAGTAGGTTATTTGACATATTTTACATGAGTAAAGATGTTTCGCTGGCTGGTATTTGGCAGATTGGATTGTAGCTCTAAGGTTTTTGGTTAAGGGGGCTGTTCAATGAGGTTTGTGTATGCCGTGTAGTTGTTGTATCTTGAGTTTGTCCATTGTAGGGAATAATAATAGGTCCAGTACTAACAGAGGCAGCCTAAAAGACTCTTTGATGTGGGCCAAGAGCCAGTCAAGTACGCAGACTGTGTGCCAGGACCCATCACTGTACAAGGGCGCGTTAACTATGGTGAACAATTTGCTTTCATGGACGTTTTGCTATCAGTTAATTATTGGGTAAGTGGTCTGTAGACCACTTTATAAGTCTTGTGACTTTTAAAATTTACTCTTCTGTACGTCTACTTGGACGCCTGTGTCGGTGAGAGTGTTCTATAATATTGGTTGTGCTGTCTCTCTCGGCTATTACAGATCTACTAATATTGGCAGTGACGATTGTTTAGTAGTATATTTAAAGATATTTTGGGAGAGTGACTCTTTAGTTCTTTATTGTTTTTAATGGTTGATCAAGATTAGATTTCCTTGTTTAATTTGTTTTCGTTTTAGCTTTCTGTTTTTATGTCAATATTGGTTTTTTGTATTCTTGCTGTGACGGTTTGCATGATCGAAGTTTCATTCTTTAGTAATATTGTCGCCCTGTAGAAGGCGTATCGCTCTTGTGATTGTAGTATGTGTGTGTTGATAGTTAAAACCAATTGTGTTCATGGACAATGAAGATATTTATTTTTTTTTATTTGATGTTATATTTATTTATTTATTTACTTCTACTCCCTCTCTTCGAGTCTCCTTCTTCTCTCTAGGAGGCCGTCATGTCTTCCTTGCAGTCTGTCGTGGTTCGGGTTATGACACACTCTCAATGGTGGCATAGCCGGCAGCATACGCATTACCTCTTGAAACTATATGACTGTGTTTAGCTGATTTGCAGATTAGAACTGCCTTGGCATGAAAGGAATATGTAGTGACAGACAGCGCATATGGGTGTGTGTTCATACATGACAAATCCAATCATGTTCATATTTCGATGCCTAATTTTACAAAGGGGGATATTGTGCGCACCTTTATAGAGAAACAGGCTAATATACATAGGAATCGTCAAATATATAATGAAAAAGTATGTTGTTTGATGTTGTCTCCTATATACTGGAAGTTTTATAAGACCTAAGTAAAAATTAATAAGCAGAAGCAAATATCGCTACTATATACACTGAAGGAATAAAAATTATTTTAAACGCGTCAAGTATTTTTAATGCAGCTGAAAGGGGCCGTCGTGTAATACTGCGTTGGTCAGATAATTGCAATGCCACCTAGTAGGACACGACTTAATACGATTAAAGCATTCATGAATTCAATCAAATAGGCTCAGATTTCTTCAATATTACTAGTTTCATAATTTTTTATTCTATATGGGGCATTGTAAACATCTCGTTGAGTTGTCCTGCATCAGTTGATATACCTAATCCTACCTTAAGTGTCACGGCGAGACGGTGTATACTCGTAAGCGTATTAGGTATGATTATTCATCTGTGAGTGTTCCTGTAGTAGCTTTGTTTCAAAAGTTTTAGTGTATACACACAGGGCGGCGCGTTGCAGTGAGGGGCTTTTACCGGACCTTTTAGATAAACAAATATCTGGCTTCAACACTTGTTTCACTTCTGCATCGGGCGGTATGATGGCGTGCTTTTTCGCGATGAAGTTTCAAAGTATATGCGTTGGTGTAGCGGTTCTGATTTGTTTTTTATTGCCCTGATATTCGTGGTAGTATTTTGTGATGGACATAGCATGTAGTACATATACGAACTTTCGTCAGATTTAACGGACAAAGGTTCAAGCGATACACGGAATTAGTCAGTAATATAGGGAACTTTCTACCTCATATAACGACCACCATTTGTTATATGTGCGAAAAGTTCGGTATCACTCACTCGGATAATTATAGGACCTCGCATCCTTCCCCCAATTTGTTCTAAAAGCGAGAGGGTTTACTGTACATTCATTTACACGGCATTAATTATATGTCAACATAAAAATCAGGTTAGCACCAAACAGACTAGGGTGTGCCAATTAATCCTCTTCATAAACATAAGCAATTTAACGCAAAATATACAGCAAATACACCATATATATATATATATGGTAAATCTTAGGAGAACTAAGGGCTCCACCCCCATCTTCTTCTTCTTATAGCCACAAACTGGGGACGATGGTGGAAAGCGCGAAGTTTTTTGGTGGGGGAGGGCACAGCATGACATTAAGGGAATATTTGGCGCCCCTACAAAAATCGGGCATAAACTAGGGAAATTTCCCTAGTTCATATCGACTTTATCGGGGCCTATATTTCGCTTATATGTGTGGCTAAAAAAAAAAAAAAAAACCACCCCAAAAACCCGCGGTTTCCACGCATGTCCGCCGAAGCTTGTTGTGCGATAAGAAGGAAGATAGGAGGTTGAGCCTTTATTCTAAACGATGCAAAACTCTACAGACCTTTAAACCTAGGCAACCCCCCCTCATGCCCATCGGGCTGTGCACTATACCTAACCTACCTAACTCACCTGACCTGACCTGACCTGACCTGGACCTAACCTAGACCCTACTGATCTTATGTTTTTCTCAAGAACGGCTTGAAATTTAATATCGGCCATGTAGGCAGATAGTAAGGTCGGCACTCTATTTAAAATCTAAACAGTTATGTGTTTAAGACAGTAGTATAGCTACACATAGAGCCAACATTTGGGTCAGCTTACGGCGTGGAGCCGCTTGTCTAAATTTTCGCTTCAACGTAATACTAGTCATTTCCACAAAATACCTAGCAGCACCTCTACCTACACATTATGATTGTTCTATCGTCGCGTCACAGATAATGTAATGCATACTTAAGTATATCTTGCGAATGTTTTGTGGTGGAGTATTCGTGATGATGGTAGAAGGTTTGATGGTACTCTCGCTTACGTCTGGCGGAGTTCCACATTTTCAGGCGTTCTCACAACTAAGTAGTGAGGAGATCTCTAATAACCAAAATTGAGCATAATGAATCGAAGCGAAAACGTTTCGCGGTCTGCTTTTGATAGCATAGATTAGTAAACTTAGAGAAATACAACGATCTGAATGTTATGGTTAAAAGACGAGTTATTTATTCAGCTGCAGAAAGAGGAGCGATCGAGCGTTCTCCTATCACCTATGTCTATTCCCATTTTAGCTCTATTAGTGTGGTCGCGAAAGTTAAGCCCGTGGCTAGCTTAAATGGTATCAAATCTAGACTAATTTGTGGGCCATAATTTCAAGCGAAATTCAGGCAAAACTACTAGCGTTGCAGCTAAGCCCTATCGTCAGCCTGAAAAGACATGTATCAATTCTTTCACCAGTTTTAAAGTTGTCCTGTGCTGGTGTTCATTAACCTTGTTACTCTTGTTCTGGTCTTAAGTAAGTGCATGTCTTCTGAATGTAGCATACTATGTGTTACGTTGTGTCGCTGTATCTGTAATTACAGTATGTCTATTACGGCCGGATTACTCACTGTCTGAGATGCTCTGGCCCTCCCTGCGCCATATTTGTTGTTATCTCTTGACGTCACGGGCAAGAAGCCGTGAGAAAGGCCGTGGTAGCGAGCCCTGCTCTCGCTTCTTATGGCTTCTTACGGCTTGGACCAGCTGGGCTCATCCTTAAGAGCCGCTTCTAAAGTGTGCCGGCTGCCGCCATAACAGAAAACGAAAGTCTGCAAGAGCCTCGGCTTCTTTACGGCTTCTTACTCTATAAATTCGCGCTATCGCAGCTCAGGCCTCACCCGCCAGCCGCAATGACCCCTAGTGTGGACTAGGCCTTTAGAGATTTCACCTTTTTTCGTCATCTGGTAAAAATTTCGTCTCGGTGAAAATTTTGTCACTGGAACACAAAACCCCCGCCCAGAGCAGAGACAGAAAACGGGGATCTATGAAGGGTGACACCAGTAGATTTCCCGCTAGCCCTTACTAAAAAAATTTCCCCTGGATAAAAAATAAAAAATAAACATGTTTTTCTCAATGAACCTTTGAATTAGTTTTTTTTTAAAAATGAAAAACACCTTTACCCTAAAATTTACCCTAGTTTAGCTTTACCCAACCGCTACCCTAAAAGGGGGTCTGTTTTCCCCATTTTGGGGGTATTTTCCCCTAAAAGGGAACCCGCTCCAGGTAATGAGCGATACTTTTACGTAACTTTCCCCCTGATTTTGCTAAAAACAATTAATCATTCTGTGAAAAACTTTCCCCGTACTTAGAAAATCAAAACAACATAAAAAATAGCATCAATGTAAACACCATTTATCCTGATATTCGAAGAAATAAAACTGGCACCGCGCACGAGATCGGCATATGCCCGTGTAAACTCCCGTTCCCCTGCCATCATTGGGCGGGAAATTTCGATCCTGGGAAATTCTGCATAACATTGGTATCAAATTTTAAATACTCGATATACTTTATTCATACAGCGCACGAGACGCGAAATTATTGATGTTGTATGTAAATTTCCCGTCTCCTGCTTAGCCTAATGAGCGGGGTGGGAAAATCAATAAAATTCAGAGTCCGGGAAACTTTCAGCCTAGGGAAAATTTGATCGTAGTTTTTAATAATCAGTATTTCAGCTATGCTACATAAAAGGGAATTTGGGATGAATAATAGATACATTGTGTCCTTTTTTTGAGAGAGGGCGAGAGAGGCGGGGGAAAAGGAGAGGAGAGAGAGAGAGAGAGAGAGGAGAGAGAGAGAGAGAGAGAGAGAGAGAGAGAGAGAGGGGAGTTACACAACCCATCACACGTCACTGTCACCCCGTAGTGTCTAAATTAAATTTTTATAAGTTTTAAAAATTTTGCCCTAGCAACATCTTTACTCCTATAACCCTTTCTTTTTTCAAAACATGTTGGATACACTTTCTCAGTTTTTACGTAACTTTTTTTTTGCCCTCCTTTGTTAATTGTTCAACAATTTTCAAAGTTTGTTTTAAATTTAGATTTGTTTTTTGAACAATTTTTGACTTGCCCCCCATATAAGTTCTATTGGGTTTGAATGCAGTAATATGGGGCAGTTTTAAATACTTCAGGGCCCATTTACTCGTGCATTTCGTCTAAAGTACCTTTTTTTTTTCGTTAAAACTTGGCCAATTTTAAAGTTTGGGTTTTGTTCGGATGAACATGGCGAGTTGTTAAATAAAGCCATTTTTATCACTTCATTTTTTGTTTCGCTTGTTGGGAACTTTTTTTCAAATTTTATATGATAAAAGGGATTATCAATTTTAATTAAAGATTTTCTTCTATTTAGGGAGCAAAATGTTCCTGAAACCTTTAAATCTATCAGGGCCCTGGAATCGGTAAACCCCCTTTGGGACCATTTTTTGACCCAAACATTAAAACCCCCCCATAAAAACCCCCGTCACCCCAGCAGGGAATAAAAAAATTGGAGCCTTTTCCAGTTTTAAGTTTGGGTCCAACAGTTTGTCACCCACTGTCCGACTTTCCCAAAACATTCATTTTTAAACCACGTTTCATCAAAAAACATTTTTGGCCTTTCTTGGTGGGATGCATTTTTTTGTTTTTGTCAACCCAAAACTCAGGTATCAGCCTTTCCCCCACAATATCCTCGCGTTCCATTAAAAAAACCCTTCCATTGTAAATTTTTGTAGCGGAAGCCCTTTCTTTTACAGCTTTCCCCTAGTGTGTTCTTCTCCTTCAAAAACCACCGGGCTTCTTGGATCTTTCCAGCGGGCATCTAAAAGTCGGGAAACCCTCCCCCTTTCAAAAAAAAAAAAAAATTCCGCGAAAAACACTCCTTTTCAAAATTTTCAAGCTTTCCCTAAATTGCCTTTGGGGGGGTGTACATTGAAAAAGAAGAGTTTATGTCACACTCAGATGACTGTCGCTTTTTTTTTTTCACAGAGTTCACTGGCACCTCTGTAGCCCCTTTGGAGTCTTTTAATAATTCAGTGCTTGTCTCTGCTCCCCACTGCGCGCTGAAATAACGGAACACTATTAGATATTCCCACTTGACTTCCATTCGGGAAAAAAGGGTGGGCGAATTTAATTGGGATCCCGAGACATGGTCAGTTTTTCCCCCACGCCTGAAAGCCAATCAATCATATTTAGCTTTCTGAGTATATTAATCCCCGAGATAAGTATTTTTATAAGAATTAAAAACAAAGAATAAAAACTTTTGATTTACAAAAAAGTATCAGCTAACGAAATAGTCGTAGATTTTTAAAACCCTTATTAAGGGGGGAGAGCAGTCGTAGGTTGAAAGTTTCTCATGAGTCTGAATTTCCCGCCTAAAAAGATAAGGACGAACATCCTCCCCAATAAAATAAAAAATAAAAATAAAAAAAAAAAAATAATTTTTAAAGTTATATTTATAACAGTTTTTTTTCTGAAACAATTTACAGTAAACAGAGTATTTTTAAATTTGATAGCCAATGTTGTGCAGAATTTCCCAGGAGTCAAAATTTCCCGCCAAGATAGGGAGGGGAGCGGAGTTGACACAGACATATAGGGCATTTTCGTGACGTTCACCGCCCTGGTTCAGTCCAGTCCCGGGCCGGGGGAGGGGGGACGATGGTCGCGAAATCACGAGACTGGCCCCGTCCATTGGTCCTTTCTATTGGCTTTGGGGGGGG
>JACEEZ010012282.1:20183-31472 GCA_016584305.1 Chionoecetes opilio | reverse complement strand
TGTGTGGTATGGTTCCCCCCCCCGGGGGCCGAAAACCCAACCTCATTGGCACTTTTTTGGGAAAATCAGGTTGACCGGGGGAAAGGGGTCATAAGCCCATTTATGAGATGATCCAAATCATTTTTTTTTTTTTTTTTTTTTTTTTACCCAGCCTATAGCGAAATTGGGGAAAACCCAAAGTAGGTTCCCGGAATTGAGGAAGTTTGGGATGAAAGGGTGATGGGTAATGGTGAGTAAATTGGGTGGGGTGGGGGTAATGGGTGTGGGGTGAGGGGTAAAGGTGAATGGGTGGGGGGTGAGGGGTTGGGGGGGGGATGGGTATGGGTGGGGGAAAGGGGGGGTAAATGGGTAACTTTTAAAAATTAAGCAAAGTGTGTTCTTGTCTGCCCCCTTTTTCTGTGTGTGGGGTGTGGGGGTTTTGTGTGTGTGGTGTGTGTGTGTGGTGTGTGTGGTGTTTTCTGGTATGGGTTTTCCCCCCCCCGGGGCGCAATAAAACCCCCCCAATATTGGCCCCAGGTTTTGGAACCGGTTTGCCCCGGGGGGTTTTTTTTAAGGGGCCCAATTATGAAGGATCCGTTTTTTTTTTTTTTTTTTTTTTTTTTTTTTTTAGCCCATTACCCCGAAAATTTGTAAAAAAAAAAAAGTGGGTTGCGAGAATAGAGAGAACTGAAACTCGAAAAATCCCAGTGGTCGCGGGCCGTTTTAACTAAAAGGGTTTTGGCCCCTACTGTTTTTTGGCCCCGCGACTAAATTTTTCAAAACTTAAATTTTTCGCGATAAATTGATGCCCCCCTTTAAAATCCCAAAAAAAATAAGTTCTTCTGTTGTTTACTAATTATTGGAGACTTTGCATTACAAATGGAAGTTCTATAATAGCAATTTTAATGAAATTACCCCCCAAACGAGTAGCAAAGCTTAATAGTTTTTTTACATTATATTGGGGGCCAATGAAAAATTTGGGCGTTTGTTAAAACCTGTTTTCTAAGACGTACGGGCTGCGTCGGGGCAAACGCTGTAAAAATCCCAAAAAGCAATCCTTGGAAAAAACGAAGAATAAAGAATCCCAAAAATCGGCTTGTTGCTGCGACAATGTGGGTTTATAATTGTGGAGGCAAACTTTCCCCCGCGGGGGGAAAAGGGTTAGGGGTTTGGGCGGGGGGGATTTTTGCGGGGAGATTGAATCAAAACTTGCCATTAAAAGGTCGACCCCTTGCATTTCTAGGTTTTCTACTGATTTTTTAACCAATTTAATTTAACGGGAAAAAATATGATTTCCTAGGTATAGGATAACTTTCTAAACTTTCTTTATTGACTATATAATACCCTAGATAGCTTTCCCCTCGCCCCCTTTCCAACTAAAAACCTATTTGGTTAGTTGGTTATATCCAATGTTTTAAACAGAATCGGGCCCTTATCAATAAAATATGAAAGAAAATCCGTTCTTAATATTATACTTGTGGGGTTTTTAAGTGCGTGGAATAACCCCATTTTTTTCTTTCAAGTTCCAAAAATTTTTTCCCCAAAATTGTGATTTAAAAACCTACCGCGACCCGGGCATTTGGGAAAAGGTTGCAGTTCCCCTTAAATTTGGGGAAAAACCTTGATGTAGGGTGTTTGGGTAATGGTTGAGTGAAGGGGGGGGGGTTTGATGGGTAATGGGTTTGGGGGTGATGGGTGGAGTGAAATGGGTGAGGGGGGGTGATGGGTTTGGGGGTGATGGGTGATGGGGGGAGGGAAAGGTGGGGGTGATGATAATCTTTCTTATCTATCTATCTTCTATAAAAATAAGCAAAGTGGGGCCCGTCTTCTGTGTGTTGGTGTGGGGGGTTTATAGGTTCCCCCCCCCGTGGCGCAAAACCTCATAGGGGCACTTTTGGGGGAAAATCGGGTTTTGACCAGGGGAAGGTCATAAGCCCACTTTTTGAGATGACCGATCATTTTTTTTTTTTTTTTTTTTTTACCCGGCCTATTACAGAATTGTGAAAAAAAGTGGGTTGCCGAAATTTTGGGGGGAAAACCTTTGATGTGGGTGAGGGGGAAATGGGGAGGAATGGGTGGGGGGAGGGGAAATGGGTTTGGGGGGGTGGGGGGTTGCTGAAGGGGTGGGGGTGAATGGGTTTGGGGGTGATGGGTGAGGGGTGGGGGAATAGGGGGGGGGTTGAGGGTAATGGGTGAGTGAAGGGGTTTGGGGTGGGTGAGGGGTTTAATGGGGTGAGGGAAGGGGGTTGGGGAGTAAAAAAATTGGTGGGGGGTTTGGGGAGTGGGGGGTTTGGGGGGTGAGGGGTTTAAGGGGTGAGTAAATTTGGGTGGGGGTGATGGGAATGGGGGAGGGAATGGGTGGGGGGTGAGGGTAATGGGGGGAGTGAATGGTGGGGGGGGGGATGGGTAATGGTGAGTGAAATGGGTGGGTGGTGAGGGGTAAGGGGTTGAGGGGTGGGGGGGGGGTGAGGGGTAAGGGATGGGGGGAGGGGAAGGGGTTTTGGGGGGTGAGGGGAAAGGGGTTTGGAGTGAATGGGGGGGGAAAAACATACATTTCTCATCCATGATTTCAGGAAAGTTAAAGGGGTTTATCTGGAGAGTCCATGTTGGGGGGGCCGAAGGCCCCCCAAACCCCAGGTGGGGGGCCCAAAAGGCCCACCACCGGGGGGGGCCTTGGGGGGGAAAGGGCTTATGCGGAGGTTTGGGGATATGTTTTTACAATAGGTGTTATTCACATTGTTATTTTCCCCGGGGTGATCTGCAAAGGGGGGACTATTACCCTTTCCCTAAAAAAAGAAAAAAAACAAATTTTCCCTCAACTTTAGACCTGGGGAGGCAATCCTAAAGGGTCTGCGGGAAAAATCTTTAAATTTTTAAAATGTTTTAAATTTTTAAACTAAAAAAACTCCCTTTGATTTTAGGCAGTTAGGTTTTAAGAAGGCACCATCCACTACTGAGCTTTTTTTTGGAAAAAGGGTTATGAAAAGCTACAGTAGCTAAAGGTCATTTTTCCCTTTGGCCACTTTTGTTAAAATTTAAGAAATTTCTTCAATAGAATAGATATTTTCCTGCTTGGTAAAAAAACTGTTATCCCCCGGTATCCCGTTGACTGCCCCTCAAAATTAATTTCCAACAAATTTAAAAACCCAACAAGCAAAAAGTCGATGGCATAAAGTCCAAAAAGTAAAATTTTTTTTTTTCATTGAACAGGGAGTAAGGAAAAGGGAGGTGTTTTTTTCCCCATTTTTATTTAATTTTTATTAAAAGACATTATTGAAAAGTTTCCCGCCCTTTGGGCATAGGTTTAGGCTTGGGTCCCCCAGACTTAATGTTTTAGGTTTTTTGTGATTTATGGTTCTCCTGGGGGGGTTTAAGAGACGACAGGAAGGGGAAATTTTACAATTGGGTTTTTGTAATGAAATTGTAAATCCCAAAAAGTGATTAAACAAAGAAAAAACCAAAATGTATGGGGATTTTTAAATTTTAAAAAAAAAATTTGGGGATTGGGTAATATAAACTTAAAGGGGATGAACTAAAAAATTTTGAACTTTCTTTCAAATACTTTGGAACACAAAATTTCCTTCAATTTTAAAGATAAATGATGAAATCGATTTTCCGGTAAAATTTTTTAGCTCTCTTTTAAGTTTTAAAATAGAGATTTTTAAATTTTTTTAGATTTTAATGTTCTTTTGTTTTTTTTTTAACTCTTTTACCCGGGTTCCCAAAAATGGCTTGGCCCCCATGGGAAAGATACCCAGTTTTTTTGGGTCTTTTTTTTTAAAAGCCCTTTAAATGTAGCATTAATAATGGGGTTTTAAAAATTTAAAAGTCGGGGGTGCCCACAATTGGGCCCGCAGCCCAAACCTGGGTGAAAACTGCAAAAAAATTATTTTAAGGCATCTAAAAGCCCTTAACAAGCTAAAATTCTTTAAAAGACTGATTAGGTCTACAATTTATCATTAAATATTAAAATTATTTTATACAAAAAAAATTTTTTATGACTTAAAGTTAGGGCCTTTTAAATTTTTTTCAGTATTACAAAACAATATATTTTTAATTTTGGGCTTCTGTAGGGTTATTAAGGCCAGGGGTAGTCCCGGGGACAGCGAAAAATGAGGAGAGGCGGGCCCCTGTTTTTTTTTATGGAAAATTAATCCCCTTCCCTAATTTGGGGTTTAAATTTTTTTATTTTTCCCTTTTTGTTTACAAAGTATTTTCGTATTTTAGTTTTTTATATAATTTTAAATTTATAGATAATTTTTTTTTATATCAATTTGGGTTTTTAAAGGTTGCCATCCATTTGAAAGATTTTTCATATAATATGTGCCCCACATTAAAGCGTTTGTATATAAAAAATAAATTTTTTTTTTTCTTATTGAAACAAAGTGCTTTTTACCTACTATGTAAGTTTTTTACGAAAAAAAAATGTACGGGAAAAAAACGAAATGAAAATACTTTCATAAAAAAAGAAAAAAAAATACAAAATAAAAAAAAAACAAAAAAGGGGGGCTACTGCAGCTCTTTTACCCAAATATTTCTACTACTACTATACTATACTATTTTTTTTTTTCAAATAAACTCTGTCTACTCATATTTTACTACTATTACTACTACTACTACTACTAATAAAATATTTCTATTTTACTACTACTAAATACTACACTTTATTTTACTACTACTACTTTTACTACTACATTGAACTCTTCTAAAATTTCAATACCCAACTACTACTCACACTAACGAAAAGCTGGTTTATACTACCACCAAATAACTTACCCAAATTTCTACTTACTACTAATACCACTACGACTACTACTACTAATTTCTACTACCCCCTTTTCTTAACCACACCCCCCTTCACCAATTAGTCTAACCACAAATACCCCCTTAAACCCCCCCCTTCCTCCTCCTCCCCTCCCCTTCCCCTCCCTCCTCCTCCTCCTCCTCCTTCCTCCTCCTCCTTTCCCCCTTTTCCCCCCTCCTCCCCCCTCCCCCTCCCCTCTACTAATACCTTTCCCACTACTACTTAAAAAAATATACTTACTACTACTAAATTTTAAATTTCACTACTTACATTTTCTACTACTACTAACTCTTTTTACACTTTCTAAATGCTACTACTTTCCAACTTTCTAAAAATAAAAAAAAATAATAAAAACGGGGAAATATATACTAAAAAATGTAAAACGGTTCTAAAATAATTTGGGGTACCTCACGGGTTTGGCCCTTTCTACGCATATTTTTCCTTTCTGCACCAAAGGGGGGAAAGGGAAAAGGGGGGGGGGTGGGCGGCCAACCCCCTTTATTTGTTTACGAAGGGCAATAAGCCTAATTACTTTCGCCCCCACCTGGTTTAAATTTTATTTTTAAAAGTACACACACCATACACACACACACAAAAACACAACACAAAACACACACACACCACACACCCACACCACACACACAAACAACACACACACAACCCCACAAACCCACCCCAGACCTGTAAGACACCTGGGGCCCAAAATAAGAAACTCTTCAAAACTCTTCCCCAACAAAAATTTTATCGAAGTTAATTTGGGTTTTGGGTGTGTGTGTGTGGTTTTGGAGAGAGGGGAAAAGAGAGAAGGGGAGAGAGAGAGAAGAGAGAGAGAGAGAAAGAGGGGAGAGGAAAAGGGAGGGGAGAGGAGGAGAGAGTACGAAAAAAAAAGACCCAATTTTTAAAACCCAGAATTTTAAATCCTTGAATTAAAAAAACAATTTGGGCTGTTTTTTCTCATTGAATGTCAAATTTCCCCTCACATCTCTCCTCCTCCCCTCCCCTCTTCCCCTCTTCTCTCTTCTCCCCTCTTCTCTCTCCTCTCTCTTCTCCCCTCCTCTCTCTCTCTCCTTTCTTTTCCCCTCTCTCTCTCTCTCTCTTTCTCTTTAACAATCCCCCCGGTTCCCCCGTCCCCACCCATTTCCCTCTTTTTGGTTTTAAAAATGTGTTTTTTTATTTACTACTTTCCTCAAGTCTCTAGTGTTTTTCATTTTATTATTTTTTATTCTTTTTTTTTTTCGCAAAGAGGTGGAGTGAAGGGAAATTTTTTTCCCCGGCGTGTTGTGTGTGTGTGTGTTTGTGTTTTGTGGGTGGTTTGGTTTTGTTTGTGTGTGTGTGTGTTTGTGGGGTTTTGGTTGTGAATAAATAGAATAGAATAGGATAGAATACAAATTTTTATTGCTCCCGGAAAATTTTTAAATAAAGTTGGAGCACAGCTCCTTAAGATACAATACATTTTCAGGACATTTTTAAAAGATACTAATAGAAACATCCCGATAAGTATTTCGTTTCACGAAAAAATTAAAAGAAATTCCCCAAATTGGGGTTTATTCCAAAAATAAGTGACACATAGAAAATATAAAAAAAGTAACTAATAAAACCCAAATGCTTTTTAGCTTATCTAAACAAAGCCAAAATTGTTTTAAAGAATAAAAGACAAGTTTTTCAAAACATTCCCAATGGTTTCTTTTCATTAACGGGAAAAACTTAAAATGCTTGGCCCAATTGTGTAGTTTTCTGGAAAATAAATAAACCCGCAGCCTTACAATTCCTCTTTTGTACATTCGAAAAAAGGGCGAAATTTTTCTCCTTAAAATTTTGGGAAACAATTGCTAAAAAAGGGCGAAACTTCTCTGTTTTTCAACCCGTTTAATTTTAACCAAAATTTATTGGTAGTCTATTGTTGTTTTTTCCAAACTAGTTACCCTGGATGCGAAAACGTTTTGGTAGTTTGACGAGGTAAACCCCCTATACCATAAATCAGCTTAAATATATTTTTGGTTTACTGCATAAAGTTTTTTTTTGATAAATTATATGCCCGGGGGAGTAATCCACTGATCCTTTTAAACTCACTTCAAAATTCTTTTTTAAACCATGTATGTTTTGGGGACATTTTGTGATAAAACCCCAAACCCCTGACATAAAAACCTCTTTCATAATTTTTAATGCAGGCAACCCCCTGGAGAAGTGTAAAACCCTAAATATCCCAAATGCAAAAAACAATTTATTTCATTATTAGTATAATTTTTTGTTTTTTTACCCGAAAATTAGCCGATACCAAATAAAACCCAACCCTTCGGGACTTTTTATAATTTCCCCAAAGGGGACACCCAAGTTCACCAATTTCCCTATCATTTTCTAGTGTTTTTTTTAAAAACACGGGCATCGTTTTTAAAAAATTTTTAAAAATGTAAATCTCCTAGCTCTTAATTCCCATAGTTCCCCAAATCTCAGCTGCATAGGTTTAGTATGGGGAAAACCCCCCCTGGTTTTTAAATAATTCCCCAAAGCATTTTTCAAATGGCAAGTCAAACTTTTAAATTTACCCATTTTGAATACTTGCTCTTGGGTTTCTTGTTTTTTTTAAACTAGCTTCCTTTACGGAACCCGCCCTTGTAATTAATAAAACACCAAGTCCTTTGTAATCTTTTTAACCCCCCAACCCTTTTCAAAAACCAAAATTTAAAATTTTTAAATTTCTTAGATGGTTTTTCCCCCAATGAACCCACTATTTTTGTTTTGTTACAAGTAATCTTTAAATTTTCCCCTCTTACAGTAAGTATACAAAGGTTTTCAGGCCTGCTTCATTCCTTCCTCACTGGCCACAATATTTGTATCATCTGCGTAAAAATTAAACAAAAATTTCAAATAGGAGTTTATCAAAAACATGACCAAAAAATCTAGAAAAAATTTCAGTTACATTCAAGTAATTTACTTTCCCCTATCATTAAAAGGGAAAAAACAAAAACAGGGGCGACAAAATTTTTCCCCTTTCCCTTTCTCCCCGTTTTCCTTCCCAAAATTAATTTCAGACTCTCTTGGTTTTTAAAATTACACAAGACCTGATGTTACTATCATATTTTGATTACATTTAGTATTTTTCCCTTTTCACTTTCTTCCCCCACTAGCTTGTCCACAAACCCCCCCGCCACACCATATCAAAAGGGTTTTGTAGTCCCCGAAAAAAACAAAAAAACTTTTTTTTTTCTCCCTTGAACAAAACAATTAAAGCATTTAAGCAAAAATATATGGTTTTAAGGTAAAAGTTTCTCATGCCTAAAACCAGTTGTGTTTCATTAATAAAATTTCTAGTATTTAGGAAAATTTAGTTTGTCTATCATTGGGGTTAGAGGTTTAACCGTTTGCCCAGGGCAGTTTGGCAGGGTGATGCCCCGGTAATTATTGGCGTTTTGAATGTCCCCCTTTGTTTTATAGAGTGGCCCCTACCCATACCAAACCCGCCACTAATTCATGATACCACTACAAGTTCTTATTAAAAAAGCTTTACATATAGAGGGACAGAATGTGCTGAGTACTTTTTTAATTTTTTATTAAATTTTAAAATCATGTCAGTTTCTGGGGCTTTTCGTTCTTTTTGTTTTTTTAATGTTTTTCTTCCCCCCTTTCCCAGTTTTGAGGTTTAAGATTGGGAAAAGGGGGCAGGTTGTTAAAATAATCTGTGTTGTGTTTTTTGCCCCCCCCATGTTAAATTATGTCATCCCCTGGCAAACTGTTTTTAAAAAGCTCAAAAAAAACACCCCAAAAAAAAAGTGTGTTTTGTGTGTGTGTGTTTGTGTGTGTGTTGTGTGTGTGTGTTTTGGGGTGTGTGTGTGTGTTTTTGTTTGTGTGTTTGGGGTGTGTGTGTTGTGTGTGTGTGGTTTTTTTTTTCGCATTCCTGCTGACATTTTCTCAGGGCATCTTTCCCTTTCCTTTGGTTGGGGGGAGAGAGAGAGAGAAGAGGGGAGGGTAAGTTAAAAGGAGAGCGAGAAAAGAGAGAGGGGAGGGGAGAGAGAGGGGGGAGGAGAGAAGAGAAGAGAGAGAAAAAGAAGAGAGAAAAGGGGAGAGAAAAGAAAAGAGAGAGAGAAAAAAATATATATATAAAATTTTATTTTATATATTATATTATATATAAAAATAATATATATATAAAATTTATATAAATATATATTATATATTTATATATAAGAGAGAAGAAAAGAGAAAAGGGGAAAGGGGAGGGGATAGAGAGGGGAGAGGAAGAGGAGAGAGAGAGAGAGAGAGGAGAGAGAGAGAGAGAGAGAGAGAGAAGAGAGGAGAGAGAGAAGAGAGAGAGAGAAAAGAGAGAGAGAGAGAGAGAGAGAGAGGAGAGAGAGAGAGAGAGAGAGAGAGGGGGGCATGTGTATATTTCTAGTAATTTTTTTTCTTCTTTTTTTCTTTTTGCACTATTCTTGTTTTCTTGCTCGAGCTGGGCTAAGAATACTGAGAAGGAAGGAATGGCGAGGAGGAAGAGGAGGATTAGAAGAAAGAAGAGGAGGAGGAGGATAGGGAGGGAAGAAGAGCTGAGTGGGACTACAAAGAAATACAAAGGAAGAACAGATAGCAACAGTTCTACTGAGGCAAACGGTACTGACTATGTGACAACTTTCTACCACTATAGTTCCTACGTGTAAGAGGCAAAAGAATAGCAAAGTTGAAGGAAGTAGGAGGGGGGAGAGGAGGCTTTCATAAAGATTATGGTAGTAGGAAGGTAGGTAACTTTCTAAGTTCCTTTTCCCTCGGTGTGGTGGTGTGTGTGTGTGTTATTCACCCATGGTCTTGTCCACGCGAGTCGGACTTGTGATCGTCAGTTTTACCCTCCCGGTGCGAGCTTGGAGTTCATTATGACCGATCTTTGGGTAATACTGGGACCTCACACACCACACTCCCCATCCCATCTTCTCACACTGTAACAAGTGATCATTTCCGGATGGAAATGTAGAACTCAAGGGCGACAGTAACCGCCCGAATTTGTCAGTGAAAAATCCCCGGGAGCAGTGAGGATTCGAACCGGCTAACCACAGAATTGCGCGCCAACTTTCTTATCCACTTGACCATCGTGGCGGTGTGTGTGTGTGTGTGGTTGGGGTGTGTGTGTGTGTGTGTGTGTGTGCGTGTTTGCTACGTTGTAACTTTATTTTTACTTCACTAATTTTATGTTATTTTTATTTTCTCTTTTCTTTCCACAAGTTTTCCATTTTTATCATACTTTTCATGCGAATACTTATATATAGATTAATCTCCTGCGTACCTTGAGATCATCTTCCTCATCCTCCTCCTATTTCTCTTCATTCCTATCGTCCTCTTCTTCTTTCTCGTACTTTACCTCCTCTTTCTTGATATCAGTGAGTCGACATCCCAAGATAGCCTCCCTCTGAGGATGCTCCAAGAGACAAAGCAACAACAACATCAGTCACTCACCAGAATCTTGAATGACCCACCAAGAAACAAGAGTCAACACATTGCCTCAGACCGCAAGCTGCCGCCCCGATGTCAATTATTCTGTTAAGGCGGCGGCTTTGAGCACTGACAACCTGTAAGTGTGGCAGCGGGAGTAGCAAAGTCTCCGAGATAACTGTAAAGACGGATAGACGTTACGAACAGAAGAACATAACGGACAGACGAACATAAAGACGGTATTTGCATCTCCTGAAGGTTGATAACGAGCTGTGGATTAGGAGAAAGCGCTCATGCCTAACCAACTATACTCGCCACACGTTAAGTTGGCGAAAATGGGGCCCCTTCACTTCCCCCTTCTGAACGCACGGAATTGACTGAGGTGTTGGGTGTTGGGGCTTTAGGGTGGAATTTGGAGTAAGGCATTCTCACCCAACACCCAACACCTCAGCTAATCCCGTGCGTTCGGAAGGGGAAAATGAGGGGGCCCCATTTTCGCCAACTTAACGTGCGGCGAGTATAACTAGCGTCTGAAGGTAGAACACTCTCAACAGGTGTGGCCAAGGGACACACCTGCCGGCACCTGTAGCCTACACCAGAAGGGGGATTGGGTGGGGAGGAGTTTTCTCACTCGTTTTTCCTCGCATCTTACTGGTATTAACAATCAGTAGGAAAGAGTTATCCACTTTCAACAGGTAACCATACAACCCACATACAACCTACCAGGCTTCCTGTTACCCGTTATCCATTATCTGTTGGTATGGTGACTATAATGGTCCTCCTCCTCCTCCTCCTCCTCCTCCTCCTTCTCCTCCTCCTAGTGGGGTGCCTCAGGGCTCGGTCTTAGGTCCTACTCTTTTTCTGATATATATCAACGATCTGGACTGCGGACTTGTATCTAAATATAAAAATTTGCAGATGACACCAAATTAGGCGGAAAGCATATACTAGAGAAACTGCGAACTCATACAAAGTTTTCGACAAACATCAGATTGGGTGTAAAGGGTATTAAATCAATTCCATAAAGTAAAGTAATGCATATAGGAAAAAAACCCAAAAAAAAACCTCAAAAAAAATTTTAAATAATCCCCAACTTT
>JACEEZ010012282.1:15000-18369 GCA_016584305.1 Chionoecetes opilio | reverse complement strand
GAGAGAGAGGAGTGGGGGGGGGAAGGAGGAGGGGAGGGAAGAGGGGGGAAAAGAGAGGAGAGAGAGAGAGAGGAGAGAGGAGAGGGAGGAGAGGAGAAGGAGAGAGAGAGGGGGGAAGAGAGAGAGAGAGAGAAAAGAGAGAAAAGAGGAAAAGGGGGGGGGGGGAGAGAGGAGAGAGAAAAGGGGAGAGAAAAGAGAGAGGAAAGGGGGAGGAGAGAGATGAGAGAGAGAGAGGAGAGAGATAGAGAGAGGAGAGAGAGAGAGATCCCAATTCCACTACTGTTTTTTTCCCTTTTTCTTTTTCATTTTATTTTGTTAACGGAAACGTTCTCTTAAGTCATTAACGGTGCTCGAATTGGTGTCCACAAGATAATGACACATAATTTTTCCCTCCATAATCACTAACACTTCCATTTCAAATCGCATCGCTAATACACAAACGAAAAAAAAGTATAATCCACATTATGAAACACCCACTCATGATGAGAAATCCACTTATAAAATATATATCAGAGGAAAAAAAATCCATTCAAGGAAAACATAGGAAGTTAATGATAAAAAGAAATGTAATACAAATATTTTTTCTTTCAATGCATCAGTAAGGTAAATAAAAAGAGCAAAATAAAACAGCAAACAAGAAAATTTAAAGAAAAACTGCCTTACGTGTGATGAAACTATTCTTGGTTTTCCTTGAATTTCCGTCGTGACATGAAGGCATTTTCCATACCAGGCTAAAAAAGGTGATTAAGAGGACAGTGTTAAAAGGATGGTATGGCACAGAATGAATGAGTGGCAAGGGGGAAGAAATAGGACATAAGCGGAAAGGAGAGATGAAGGAATTGAGAGGGATGAAGGAGAAAGGAAAGAAGGTGAAGGAAGAGCAAGGGAAGAGAAGTGTGGGAAAGAATGGAAGAGGAAAGAAGAGCAGGGGAAGAAAAGGGTGGGAAAGAAAGAAAGGGAAAGGAAGGAAGGTGAAGGAAGAGCAAGGGAAGAGAAGAGTGGGAAAGATAGGAAGGAAAGGGAAGGAAGAGCAAAGGAAGGATATAAGAGGTAGGGCAATCGAACGGGTTGGAAAGGAAGGTAGGGAAGGAAAGGAGGTAAAGGAATGGTAAAGGAAGGGTGACAAGAGGCAGGGGAGGACAAGGAAGGAGGGCAAGGGGAGGAGAAGGCAGGGGTTGGAAGGGGGGTGATTTCGAAGACAGTGTGCAATAAAGAATCCCATCACACCTCCTCCTTGAACTTCTCAAGGGTGAGGCAAAAACAACCGTGTTCGCCCCTCGAGTACCAGTTTGTCCACCACACTTTCCAAAACCTATTGAAAAAGTTTTGCTGTCACTTTCACCACCACCTCCTCCTCCTCCTCTCTCCGTCCTCCTCCTCCTCCTCCTCCTTCCTCACTCCTCCTCTCCTCCTCCTCCTCCTCCTCCTCCTCCTCCTTTCTCCTCCTCCCTCCTCTTCTCCTCCTCCTCCTCCTCCTCCTCCTTCTTCTCCTCACCTTAACCCCTTTCTTACCCGACAGCAACGCTGGGTCACGTTCCGTTTCCGTAAATACTAATCAAAGTAACTTGATCAAGCGCCCTGTTACAGTGGACCCTAGACACCCTGCCAGTAAACCATCACGCAAGGCTACCAAAACTATTAAGGAACTTAAATTACAATACACAAATGCCAGAAGCATTATTTTAAAGCGTTACGAATTATTACCATATGTTGTTGCCGATACGCCAGATATCGTTAGTATCACTGAGAGTTGTTCAAACACAAAAGATAAACATTTATAATCTAAAATACCCATTCCAGGCTATAAGATATTCCTAAATTGTCGTACGCATAAAGCAGGTGGAGGTGTCATTCTTTTTATTAAAGATCATTTGCAAGCAATCGAAATCGATAAAGTAAATAAACATCCTTATGACTCAATCTACGCAAATATTAAGCTAAACGGTAAATTGCTAACTATTGGGAAAATATATCGTCCTCTTAAATCAAATGCGGAAGACGACTGCCTCTTCTATGACGAGATAAAGTCAGTTGTCAACAATAAAAATGATACAATTATCTATGGAGATTTTAACCTACCTCGTATAAACTGGAATAATAATTCTGCTGATAGAGAAGGTATGCGATTGCTTGATATGGTAAACGAAATATATTTAAATCATATGGTCCGTGAACCTACAAGGGATAATAGTATCCTAGATTTAGTTATCACTACCGACATTGATCTGATTGATTACTGCGACATAGATGAACATTTGGCAAACAGTGATCACAGGTTAATCAGATGCGGCATAAATTGCAATGCAGACATCACAGAAAATCATTTATTAGTTCCAAACTATAATAAAGCAGATTTCACGAAAATCAGCAGGGTACCTAGCGAAGCTGATTGGATTGCCCTACTAACCGGTAATGACGCCGAAAACATGTGTCATTTATTCACAAATAAACTCCAATCGGTGGTTGAAAAACATGTTCCCATGGTAAGAAAACGTTTGATTAACATAAACAGACCCAGTTGGATGACTAATGAGATTCAACAAATCATTGGCAGTAAGCGCCGAGCGTATACAGTCTACAAGCGATCAAATGCGGACTGCGATCTAGAGAAGAACAATGACGTAAAAACGACTTTTGGCAAAGGGATTAATTAAGATTAAAAAGCGCGGGTATGAAAGAAAAAAATTGCAAAGGAATCCAAATCAAACCCGAAAGGTTCTTTCAATACGTTCGAATAAGAAGAAAAACGTTCAAAACAAGTATTGGGCCACTGAAAGATAAGAATAACATCTTGGTAAATGAAATAAGAGGATGGCGTTCGTACTCAATGATTACTTTAATGCGGTATTTATTAAAGAAGACGAAGCTCCATTAAAAGAACCAGTAAACATGTATGAGGGACTCGAAATAGATAGATTGGAAATAGGAGAGATAACAGTAGACAAAATATCCAAGTATTTGCAGAAATTTGACCCAGCAAAATCCGTGGGGGGGTAACGAAATCTCGCCGCGATTACTTCGCGAATGTCACAGTCAACTTTCGCTTCCATTAAAGAGTATTATCAATAAATCGCTAACGGACAAAAATGTTCCTAATATGTGGAAATTAGCTAATGTACACCGATATTCAAGCAAGGGAGTAAGAGCCTCGCAAGTAGTTATCACCCAATTACTCTAACGTCTGTGATTGTTAAACTATTTGAGAAAATATTGCGGGATAAAATAGTGTCTTTTCTCGATGAAAATAAACTCAATATTAAACTCCCAGCAGGGGATTTCGAAAAGTAAAAAGATCCTGCTTAACAAACCTACTCGATTTTTTTTAATGTCATTTTTCAAACTGGGATTCTAAAATTCCCTCGGATAAAA
>JACEEZ010012282.1:0-10000 GCA_016584305.1 Chionoecetes opilio | reverse complement strand
GTTGGGTAAAAATTGGAAAGGTCGTCTCTTGTCTTTTGCGATAAGCCTTTTTATTATTTTTCAGCGCACCAAGTTGAGTAAAAATTGGAAAGGTTTTCTGTTTTTATAATTTTTTGCAATAAATCATGTGAATTTGTGCTTATTCTCTTATGTACTATTTTTAGACCTTTATCATTCCTTTTTTATTGATGAGAGATTTTCAGGCTTCAATTTTTTTTAACATACGTTCCTGTTATTATTTTCGAGAATTTAGGTAACAATATGAATGTATCAGTTGGAGCGGTAAAAAAATTGTTTGTTGATTACTAAGAAAAAAATAATACAAAATCAAAAATAAATAATGATGTAAAATTTAAATCTTCTGAAATCACTTCCATCTTACATTTTTTCTCTCTAACTCTTATATTTTTCTCTTTCTTTCTTTCTCTCTTTCTCTCCTCTCTTCCTCTCTTTTCCTCTTTCTTTCTTTTTCTTTTTATCTTTCTCTCTTCCTCTCTTTCTCTGTTTCTCCTTCTTATCCTTGAAACTCTTGGCATATGTTACCAGTACTTTAATTTATTCCATATGTATAAAAGTTTTGGTTTGGGGAGGTGCAATTTGTAGGCTTATTAGAAGTGTACTCTCTTCTATCTTGTTCTCATAGGCCCTTATTGCCCCGAACATAAAGGTGATTTTTCTCTTCTCCTGCTTCACTTTTTTAATACGTCAAATACCACAATCAGATCTCTCTCTCTCTCTCTCTCTCTCTCTCTCTCTCTCTCTCTCTCTCTCTCTCTCTCTCTCTCTCTCTCTCTCTCTCTCTCTTCTCTCTCTCTCTCTCTGTCTCTTCTCTGTCTCTGTCTCTCTCTCTCTCTCTCTCTCTCTCTCTCTTCTCTTTTCTCTCTCTCTCTCTCTCTCTCTCTCTCTCTCTCTCTCTCTCTCTCTCTCTCTCTCTCTCTCTCTCTCTCTCTCTCTCTCTCTCTCTCTCTCTCTCTCTCTCTCTCTCTCTCTCTCTCTCTCTCTCTCTCTCTCTCTCTCTCTCTCTCTCTCCTCTCTCTCCTCTCTCTCTCTTCTCTCTCTCTCTCTCTTCCTCTCTCTTCTCTCTCTCTCCTCTCTCTCTCTCTCTCCCCTCTCTCTCTCTCTCTCTCTCTCCTCTCTCTCTCTCTCTCTCTCTCTCTCTCTCTCTCTCTCTCTCTCTCTCTCTCTCTCTCTCTCTCTCTCTCTCTCTCTCTCTCTCCTCTCTCTCTCTCTCCTCTCTCCTCTCTCTCTCTCTCTCTCTCTCTCCTTCTCTCGTCTCTTCTACTCTCCTCTCTCTCTCATCTTCTGCTCTCTCTCTCCTTCTCTCTCTCCTCTCTCTCCGCCAATTTAGTTCTTTTAATCACTTCATCTGTGTGTTTGCTTCTTCTCTCTCTCGCCATCGTTGCTTCTATCGTTTTCATATGTGTGTGTGTGTGTGTGTGTGCTGTGTGTGTGTGTGTGTGTGTGTGTGTGTGTGTGTGTGTGGTGTGTGTGTGTGTTGGTGTCGCGCTGGTGTGTGTGTGTGTGGTGTGTGTGTGTGTGTGTGTGTGTGTGTGTGTGTGTGTGTGTGGTGTGTGTGTGTGGTTATTTATCCGCGTTAGTTTTAGATTGGTGGCAGCGGTGGGATGTGGTTGATGGCTTGATAAAACGAGTAGCCACCAAGAATGAGCAAGTTTATTCCATCAGAAGGTTTTCCTGTGCCAGCGTGTGGCAATGAGCTGAGTCGAGGGGAAATGTGACCGAGATGATTTGATAGAATTCTCAAAGTTTGTCCTGTGAGAGTTAGACCGCAAGGGTGGAAAGGAAAGTTGGATGAAATGTTATAATTACGTAAGGGAAATGAAGAGGAAATTTGCTCCCTTTTTTTAATTATATATCTCATCGTCAAGAAATTTGGTATTATGTTTTTTGTGTTGTTTAAAAGTTTTATTCGTTAGTTTTTTATTGTCGTGTTTTTTTGTGGAATAATTTTTTGAACCAACCCCAAAAAAAGAGAAAAAAAGACCTAGCGAAATGTGGAAATGTGAGACATAGATAGTATTCATATCCTACTTTAGGACTGTGATTACATTTTTCAGCAATTATTTCAACTTTTTTTCAATTTTTTTTGAACCCACACACACAACCAAAAATAGCGAAATGTGAGAAATAGTATTCATATTTTACGATAAGACTGTGATTACATTTTTCAGCCACTAATTCAACTTTTTTACATGTTTTTTACAGAGTTATTCATCTGTTGCCGCGGAGTGTCAAGGAGTGTGGCAGGAGGGGAAGGTAGAAAAATGGCGGTGTGTTTGTCTCTTCGGCACAAAATTTGCAGGAACGGTGAATAAGTTTTCTTGGTTTGTTTAGGTTAGGAGTTGAGTGAAATTAACCATCATTGTGAAAGTCATTGTTACACTTGTTTTCACTGCTTGTCTACTCCTCACTCTCCTAACTTTTAGGACTGAATTATTAACTAAGATAATATTACTGCTACCTCTACTACTGCTATACTGATACAGAGTTTATTGTTTGGGAGTTGAATGGATTTAACAATCATTGTGGAAGTCTTCATTGCTTTCACTGCTAGTTAACTTCTCATTCTCTTAACTTTTAGTATTTAATTATTAACTTAGATGATGTTAATGCTGCTTCTACTGTTCCTGTTCTTACACGTATTACACTAGTTTTCACTCTATCTTTACTCTTCACTTGCTTAACTTTAATACTGAATTATTAGTAACTAAGATAATATTACTGCTACATCTTATGCTACTGCTTCTGTTACTGGTATTATTATTACTGGTATTATTACTGGTATTACTACTGCGTACTATTTTGCTTGTTATTTGTTATATTTATTGTGTGCTACGTTTATTGTTACACAGAAATAAGTCCTAAACAGCTTGTAACAAAATAACAAAACTAAAAACCCAGCCTCACTCTGGCTCAAAATGTCCCCAAAACATCGTGTGAGTTGTCCATTAAAGTCAGGGCCCTTAGGGATATTTTTGGGCCGTTTGGTTCAAATTCTTCCAAAAGCAGCAAATTTGGCCCCGATGTTGCCCATGCCATGCTCTTTCGATTTCTGACGGACGCCAAGACAGGCGCTCCTCGGGGCAGCCATTTTGACGAAATACAAAATGGCCGCCACCCAGATTAGAGGAATATCAGTTAAATATGTCTGTAAACCATGTATGATACCACATATCAGGGATTTTAGAGGTCGAGGAAACCATTTATGATGTTATTTTGATGATTTGAGGTCCAGGTCAACCCCTCAAGTTCATCTTAGAGGTCATTTTCGGGTCAAACATGTCGGTTTTTTAGTTTTCTATTTCCTATGTTTCAGTCATATGCAGTTCATCAGTCTAATTAGAAATGTACAGATTTTAATTTTATGAACTCTATGCCGTATCCTTGTGTTTGATTTTAGAATTTTTCTTTTGTTTCAGATAATGCCGTGTTTGTGAGTGTCGATATTCCGCGATGCAACAGGGGTGCCTGATGCCATGCGGACCTGACGTTTAGTGTGAACTAGACCTCACTAGTGTGAACTCTGTCTTCTACCGAAAATATTAATTGGGAACTCATTTGTCTTTGTCAATTGGAAAAACCTCATGAAGCCTTGCAAACTCCTAAAGAGTAGGGACTTGAATCTCTTGAGAGAGATCTGAAAGACTTTAATGCTTTTAGTGCCGATACTCCTCCTCCTGGTATCAATATCACAATTAGTCAGCTGAATGATGGCTCAGGTATTGCAGAATCTCTGAAATCACATAAGGCTAGGTATCACAAAACCTGTAGGAGTTATTGCAGTAGTTCTCGGGTAAAACAGGCGAGAGAGAAACTTCAGAAAGAAACCGGTCCTCAGAATAGTCCAAAAAAACTGAGGTCATCCAGCGAATTATCTCATTTGAACAATGCCATGAGCTGTGTGATATGTGAGGGTGAGGAGGTTAACCTCCATAAGGTAGTCACTGAGATTAACCTCCACAAGATAGTCACCGATGTTGTAGATGCCAACCTCAAGCGTTGGGCAAAGACCAACGAAAACTTTCAATTACTTTGTAGACTGTTTGCTGTAGCGGCTGATGCACATGCAGGTGACACCTATTACCACCATCAGTGTTATGTCCGTTTGTGAAACTCTGCTCGCGCTGCCGAGTGACGAGAATCGGTGGGTCCCGTACCTCCACCCTTTGAACCCATTATCTGTGCTCAAATCGTAATTAAAACTAAAATTTCGCTTATCACCTAAAACTGATACAACCGCCATCACCATCTAAACTTCCACCACCACCACAGTTGCCATGTTCATTTTATTAAGATTTTTATCATTACATACTAATTTACTCCCTTTCTTCTTTAGATTTTTTTTCTCGTATATCTCACCATAGTCAGAGAGGGCCCTTAGCGATGATCGAAAATGCAGACACCACCTCATTCAAGCTATAAGAGCTAGGCGAGATGTATCAAATCCTTATGAGTTAATAAGGTCGCCCATGCAGAGATAAAAAAGAGCCACACACAACTCGATTCAAAGAGCACCTTCTTGACCTCTTACCTCAATGTGATGAGTTTTCAAGAAGGAATGAAGGCAGAAAGGATGTTTATATATCGTGCAAAGTCAATGTTGCTGATGAGGTGGAAAAGACGTATAGGTCTCAAATTAAGGTAAATTACTTGGAGCGATATATAAACCGACATGTTCGACCAGAAAATTACCTTTCAGATGACCTTGAGGGGTTGCCTTTGACTTAAAATCATCAAAATAGCATCAGAAATGGATTAACGACCTCAAAACACCTAAAAAGAGGTATCATACATGGTTTACAGACATATTTAACTGATTTTCCTCACATCTGGGTGGCGGCCATTTTGTATTTCGCCAATGTGGCGGCCCCGAGGGGCGCCCGTCTTGGTGCCCGTCAGAAATCGAAAGAGCATGGCATGGGCAGCATCTGGGCCAAATGTGGTGCTTTTGGAAGAATTTGAACCAAAATATCCCTTAGGGATATTTTTACACTTATTTACTATTACACTGAGACTATTACAGTAGAGAGACTATTACACTGAAAGGTCTTTTTAAGTATGGGTCCATTTTAGAGTGAGCGAGGTGGGCGTGGGCGAGGGGGGGAGGTCACGTTGGTCTCCCGCCCTCGCACCTGCCACGCCCATTAAAGGAATAAACGCCCACAAACTCATGCCTTTCGGGTGTTAGCGGCGACCACACCGAACGTAACATGAAAACAAAACATTACAGCCGTAGCGGAAATAGGAACCCCGATGCATTAGAGAGAGAGAGAGAGAGAGAGAGAGAGAGAGAGAGAGAGAGAGAGAGAAGAGAGAGAGAGAGAGAGAGAGAGAAGAGAGAGAGAGAGAGAGAGAGAGAGAGAGAGAGAGAGAGAGAGAGAGAGAGAGAGAGAGAGGAGAGGAGAGAGAGAGAGAGAGAGAGAGAGAGAGAGAGAGAGAGAGAGAGAGAGAGAGAGAGAGAGAGAGAGAGAAGAGAGAGAGAGAGAGAGAGAGAGAGAGGGGAGAGAGAGAGAGAGAGAGAGAGAGAGAGAGAGAGAGAGAGAGAGAGAGAGAGAGAGAGAGAGAAAAAAAAACCTCTATCCTCCTGTCTGTCTAGGTAATCAAGTGATAAAAGTCAAAGAAAGAAAAAGACGTTGACGAAAGAGGAGGAGAGGAGAGAGGAAGAAGAAGTGTGTTAACAGGGAAGGAAAATGAGGTCGTTTTTGACCAAGCACTGCATATTCTAATGTGTAATGTAGTTTTTCTTTTTTCTCGCATTTTTCATTCACTTGTGCTGTAAGAATATATACAAAATATAAATAGTGAGGAATCATAACATAACACCAGTCAGAAATTATTATTCTTTTCCTTCTTATTCCCTTACCTTTGGCTTCAACGTAAAAAAAAATAAAAAAAATCGCTCGCTAACATAACAAATATATTTCATATAACTGTTTTACATATCTTTTTGTCTAGAAATGATTTGTATAACTTTTCAACTCAATATTTCACAAACTTAGATAGATACCCCGTAAAGGTTTTCTGTTATTGTCTATATATTTTGTCAACAATACTCTGTAACAACCAACCTCCAATAATCACGAAGGGGAAAAGAACAAATACGACGTAAGAAGGAAAATAAGAGGGAAAAGAGTAGAAAATGGAGAAAAATAGTAGGAAGAGTGTAAAGGTTAAAGACACGAGAGAATGGAATAGAAGAAAAAGTTGGTAAAATGAAGAGAAAGGGAAAAGAGAAGAGGAAAAAAAAAGAGTAAAGTATAAATGGGAGATGAAAAAAAATGAGAGGAATAGAGGAAGAACAGTGAAAAGCGTGAAGACAAAAAATAATGTCATGGGAAAGGGTGAAAAATACAGCGAGAAATTTTTTTTTTTTAACGGAAAATGAATGGCGGGAGAGAGAGATAGAGATAATGAATTAGATCATCACTTGCTCTCGTGCCCACGGTCTTGAATCTTCCGAATTTTCTACCATCTGGCTTCGACTTCAATGTCACTCTCTTACTAAATTTATCTGTGCTGTATATCTCTCACCTAACTCCTCTGACAATGTTAAATTCTTCGACTATTTAACATCGAAAGTGGAGCACATCTCATCTCATTTTCCTTTAGCAGAAATTTCCATTCCTGGGGACTTCAATGTTCACCACCAGCTTTGGCTATCATCTTTTTTCACTGTCCAACCTGGTGAACAAGCCTACAACCTTTCTATCCTGCAAGACCTAGAGCAGCTGGTGTAGCACCCTACCCGTATTCCTGACCGCCTTGGAGACACGCCTAACATTCTTGATCTTTTCCTAACTACTAACCCTTTTGCTTACTCTGTGAAACTATTCTCTCCGTTGGGCTCCTCCGATCACAATCTTATTTCTGTAACCTGTCCTATCGCTCCGGTGCCGCCTCGGGACCCACCTAAGCGGAGGTGCTTCTGGCACTTCATCTCAGCTAAGTGGGAAGACCTAAGGCAGTACTACTCTGATTTTCCATGGAATGATTACTGCTTCCATGTCAAATACCCATCTCTTTGTGCACAGCGTATAACTGAGGTCATAGTCTCTGGCATGGAGGCGTACATTCCACACACTTTCTCTAATCCTGAAGCTCGTCAACCTTGGTTTAACTCTGCTTGTTCTCATGCTGTCTGTGATAGGGAGGTGGCTCACAAACGGTACCGTAAGCATCCACCTCGTGAAACTCATGCCCTTTATATTTCTGCCCGTAATCATGCCAAATCATTACTTCAACTTACCAAAAACTCTTTCATTCATAGAAAATGTCAAAATCTTTCTGAATCAAATTCCTCGCGTGACTTCTGGCATCTAGCAAATAACATCTCTAATAATCTGTCTTCTGCATCTTTCCCTCCTATGTTTCACCGAGATGGATCCACAGCTGTCTCATCTATTTCTAAAGCTGAACCTTTTATAAATGCCTTTGCTAAAAAATCCACTCTGGTTGATGAAGTTCCTCCTTCTCCTCCACCCTCTGACTATATTATGCCTGTCATTAAGATCCTTCGTAATCATGTTTTCTTTGCACTTTCTGGCCTAGATCCTCGGAAGGCTTACGGTCCTGACAGAGTCCCTCCTATGGTTCTCAAAAACTGGGCTTCTGTGTTTGCACCCTGCCTGGTCAAACTTTGCCGTCTTTGTCTATCTACTTCCACCTTTCCTTCTTGCTGGAAGTTTGCTCACATCCAACCTGTTCCTAAGAAGGGAGACCGTTTTAATCCTTCAAACTACCGTCCTATAGCTTTAACTTCCTGCCTTTCTACAGTTTTTGAATCTCTACTTAATAAGAAGATTCTTAAGCATCTATCTGCTCACAATCTTCTATCTGATCGTCAGTAAGGTTTCCGTACAGGGCGATCTACTGGCGATCTTCTAGCTTTCCTAACTGAATCTTGGTCATCCTCTTTTAGGGGTTTGGGTGAAACTTTTGCTGTTGCCCTTGACATATCAAAAGCTTTTGATAGAGTCTGGCACAAATCTTTAATTTCCAAACTACCCTCATTCGGTTTCTATCCTTCTCTCTGTACCTTCATCTTAAGTTTCCTTTCAAACCGTTCTATTGCAGCTACTGTAGACGGACATTGTTCTTCTCCTAAATCTATCAATAGTGGTGTTCCCCAGGGTTCTGTCCTATCACCCACTCTCTTTCTATTATTCATTAATGATCTTCTAAGTCTAACTCAAAGCCCTATCCACTCCTACGCTGATGATTCTACCCCGCATTTTTCAACGTCGTTTATTAGACATCCAACTCAACAGGAAGTAAGTGATTCACGGAAAGATGCCACCGAGCGCCTAACTTCTGATCTTTCTATAATTTGTGATTGGGGCAAAGCAAACCTTGTTTTGTTCAATGCCTCAAAAACCCAATTTCTTCACCTATCTACTCTACAAAACCTACCAGATAACTATCCCTTATTCTTCAATGACACTCAAATGTCTCCGTCTTCTACAATGAGCATTCTAGGACTATCCTTTACTAAAAATCTGAACTGGAAATCTCACATCTCATCTCCTGCTAAAACTGCTTCTAAGAAGTTAGGTGTCCTGTGGCGTTTGCGTCCGTTTCTTTCTCCCTCCCAATGGCTTGCTCTCTACAGGGGCCTTATCCGCCCATGTATGGAGTATGTCTCATATGTTTGGGGAGGATCCACTCATACAGCTCTCCTAAAAAGGGTTGAGTCAAAAGCTTTTCCTCTTATCAACTCCCCTCCTTTGACTGACTGTCTTGAATTTTTAAATCACCGACGCAATGTTGCTTCTCTTGCTCTCTTCTACCGTTATTTTCATGCTCACAGTTCTTCTGAACTTGCTAACTGCATGCCTCCCCCCTTCCCGCGGCTTCGCTGTACAAGACTTTCTACTCATTCTTATCCCTATTCTGTCCATCTTCCTAATGCAAGAGTTAATCAGTATCTATACCCTTTCATCCCCTTCACTGGTAAACTCTGGAACTCTCTTCCTGTTTCAATTTTTCCACTTTCCTATGACTTAAATCTTTTCAAAAGAGTAACAAGACACCTCCCGAACTAAATTGGCTGACCCCTCTTTTTTATTTTATTCTCTTACTGTTTTCTTTATAGGGACTGGCAACTAAGCGGGCTTTGTGTTACCCATTTTTGTTGTGCCATATACCAGTCCTTTGTGATGAAAAAAAAAAAAAAAAAAAAGGAAAATAAAAGATAAAAGAACTAAAAATGATAAAGAGAGAAATATAAACATTAAACGAAAGAAGGTTAGAATGAAGACCAATTGAAGGAGGTCACAAACGAATGAGGAGAAAGATGAATGGAAGAGAGATGCAAGAAAGAAGGAAGGAAAGGAGGGAGAGTGGGAAAATAACAAGATGGAGTTGCTCTGTTACACTATGTCGTTCAGAGGGTAACAGAAAAAAGCTATTAACTGTGTAAGGGAAAGATGGATGAGTGGAAAAGTGGACTGAATGGAGGAGGAAGTGATAGAGAGAAAGGTGGAGGAAGAGTGGAGGAGGTGGAGGAGAGGGAGAAGGAGAGAGATTAATGTTTGAATAAATGAGAGAGAAGAGAGAAGAGAGAGAGAGAGAGAGAGAGAGAGAAGAGAGAGAGAGGAGAGAGAGGAGAGAGAGAGAAGAGAGAGAGAGAGAGAGAGAGAGAGAGAGGAGGAGAGAGACGAGAGGAGGAGAGAGAGAGAGAGAGAGAGAGAGAGAGAGAGAGAGAGAGAGAGAGAGAGAGAGAGAGGAGAGAGAGAGAGAGAGAGAGAGAGAGAGGAGAGAGAGAGAGAGAGAGAGAGAGAGAGAGAGAGAGAGAGAGAGGAGAGAGAGAGAGAGAGAGAGAGAGAGAGAGAGAGAGAAGAGAGAGAGAGAGAGAGAGAGAGAAGAGAAGAGAGAGAGGAGAGAGAGAGAGAGAGAGAGAGAGAGAGAGAGAGAGAGAGAGAGAGAGAGAGGAGAGAGAGAGAGAGAGAGAGAGAGAGAGAGAGGAGAGAGAGAGAGAGGAGAG
>JACEEZ010012281.1:415000-420587 GCA_016584305.1 Chionoecetes opilio | reverse complement strand
TTTTTCCCCTTGGGGGGAGATTTGAATAGAGAGTGTCCCCAAAGGTTTGGAGCGCCCCCAAAAGGGAATATTAAAATCACCAATATTACGCTTTCTTCTGAAAAAATTTTCCAATTTTGTTCATAGAGTTTTTTAAATTGTATTTTTTTTGAGGGGGCGATAAACAAAAACTTTTTTTAAAATTTTTTACAAAAATTACGATATTTTTTTTGGTTAAAAAGGGGGGAAAAAGGGGGAAGAGGAGGAGGGGGTTATGTAATCCCCGGGAAAGAAATGGGAGATTCAAATAGTGATGCCTAAAATTTATTTCTTAAAGGGGAGGGGGGTAAAAAAAAAAAAAAAGGGGAAGAAGAGAGAGAGAGAGAAAAGAGAGAGAGAGAGAGAAGAGGAGGGGGGAGAGGAAGGAGGGGGGGGGGGGGGGGGGAAAAAAAAAAAAAGGGGGGAAAGGGGGGGGGAAAAAAAGGGGGGGGGGGGGGGGAAAAAAAAAAAAAAAAAAAAAAAAAAGGGGGGGGGGGAAAAAAAAAAAAAAAAAAAAAAAAAAGGGGGGGGGGGGGGGGGGGGGGGGGGGGGGGGAAAAAAAAAAAAAAAAAAAGGGAAAAAAAAAACCCCTTTCAAAATCGATGCACGTGGAGGGAGGAAGGTCGGGGAAATGCCAAAGTTCACGACGAGATGGGAATGTTGGTGCCCCCGTGGTTTGTTGGTGGGGGGGTGGTAAAAGGGGTTTTTTATGGTTGTGAGGTGTTTTATTTCACCTTCTAAAATAGCACAGTAAAATAGAAACAACTGTAATAACACACATAATAGAGGTAGTCGTCAACAGTAGTATAAGTAGTATAAACAGTAAGTTGTGGTAAATATAATAGTTGTAGCATTAAAGGTACAAGCAGTGGAAGTAATACTAATAACTATTGTATTAGTCGTAGTAGTAATAGTAGCAATAGTTATAGTAGTAGTAGTAGTAGTAGTAGTAGTAGTAGTAGTAGTAGTATGTAGTAGTAGTAGTTGTAGTAGTAGTAGTAGTGTATATAGTAGTGATAGTGGTGGTAGTCGTAGTGGTAGTAATATCAGTGGTAATAGTAATATATGTAGTACAAAAAGTAAAAGTAATAATCGTATAAGTACATGATAGTGGCTTACTCTGGTGTGGTAGATCACGCTCTTGGGTGTGGTGGTATCGTGGGTGTGTGGTTGTATGTTATTACTCTTATTGTTATTATCACTGTTTTTTTAATTATTGCTACCCCTGTATCTTTCTAAAGCGCAGTAGTTGCTTATTGGGATGGTGGTGGTTTGTAAGGGATTTTAATAAAATTTTATTGCAAAACAGTAGTATAATCATTATTATTAATTGTAGTAGTAGTGGTAAAAGGGCCCGCAAAGTGATAATAGTTTTTTGAAAATGAAAAAAAAATAATGGTAAATTTGTCAAAATATACAGTTGAGTTGTGCAGTAGATTTGGTTTTTTGTAGTGAGTTTTAGTTTTGTAAGTTTGGTTTGTAGTGTAGTTGTTTGTAGTATAAAAAGTAGTATAGTAGTAAAAAGTTGTAGCAGTAGTAGTAATAGTGGTAGTAGTAGTAGTAGTAGCAGTTATTGTTGTAGTGTAACGTATATAGTTAACAAAATGACACCTGTACCTTATTATAATTATCAATTTTTTGACCACATTAATATTAATATAGACAAGAATGCCTCCATTGAATGGAGGCTCCAAGAATGGATGTCTTGAGCCCCAACCCTAGTCCCTATTAGCTGTGGTATCTTACCTTATTACTTATACCATTAATATTAAACAAATATCAACAATTAATTCAAATTTTCAATAATTATACTCAATCTTATCATACAATCTACTGAAATCTGCCTATCATTACTCTGTAAGTTACCCATGCCTATGTGCACCTTCATGCCACTTTCCATAACTGTGACCTTATAGTCCATGTTTGTTATGTCTGTGATATTTAGGATAGAGTATCTTGTACCATTGAGACAAACAAAATACTGACCTAAGCAGGGAAAATGAGACATGCATTCGACGACGTAGCTCCTTATTTCGTTTCTAATAATATTTCAACAAACCTGAAGTAGAAGCACTTGGCCTCAAGACCCATTCTACCAGATGTGGTAAAGACGAGCTGTGTTAACGGCCGTGATCAACATGCTAGATTCCGCCACCTTATGGCTTATGTCATAGTCTTTAACTGCTTTCTCCGATGGTGGGTAGGTTCAAGAGATGACAGGCGGCCATCGGGTTGAATATGTGAATAACCAGAAATGCCCTTTGCTCACGTATGCAGAATCTGCGAGCACTGGTATCTAGAAAGGGAGCTGGGAGGGGTCAGGCTAGTTAAAAACCGAACCAATTTTAACTTACCTACACTGTATTACTACTTACCTGTATATCACAATAGCTTATGTGTATGATTGTGCATAGAAATATAGGTTTGCCGGACATAAAGTGATGACTATGACCGTGAAGGCCATCAAAAGGGACAAAAATGTGAGCTACATCAGCTCAGAAACGAACTCTACGAAACCAAAGCCAAAGTATTATACATATTCCCAGGTGTTGTGAGTGAACACCGCCAGACACTTTTAGTGGTGGGGTACTCGCCAGAGACTGATATACCTGATATCCAAAAAATATGCTAGTACAGCTGAGCGGCGAACCCAATGAAACCAATTGTAGAATGTTCAGCCACAACTCAAGCTATCATGAATGGCCAGTGCAACACAATTTCGTGGTGGGTTATCTTCGCCAGACGCCCCCAAATAGATTTTCCCCTAGAGGTAAGCTAGATCAGCTCAGAAGAAAACCCAATGAAACCAACTGTTGAATATTTAGCAGAATCCTGAGAGTCAGAATGGCCATAGCTAGATATTTCATATTGTTTTCTTGATCGGAGTCGGAATCCTCACTCCACAGTTCACCATCAGACAGGTATAAAACACTATTCAGTTGATCAAAAATACTATCAGTGTCCATAACACTTTCATCATGTATATTACCAACGATTACCATATAATAACTGTCACTGTCAATGATATAGCTTCTTGGCCTCATGCTTTTACTGGATGTGACTGTACACCGGCTTTTCTACAGGATGGATTGAATGCAGATTGTATCTTTGCTAAATTGATGCAAATCTGTGGTTGTCAAGTCATGTACAATTGATTGGTCATGCATAAACTGAACAAGCATAATATATTTCCATGAAGAAGTTATTTTCATGGAGAGGACCTGTTTTGGTGAAATATAAGTACGTGTTCACGAAACTGTTTTGAATGAAGTCTAGCAGTAATACTCAAAATGTATTTTTGATATTTTAGAAGAGATAAAGTAAAAACCCCAGAGATTGTAAAGAAGGAAATCACTGGACGACTCGTTGATTATTTAATTAGTATGGGTGAGAAGTACGGTGATGTTGACATAGATGTTACATCCGAGTTTGCCTGTCGCATGTACACTCATGGCAAAATTCGCAATTTGAATGAAGCACAGTATAGTAAATTGATGCAGATGACTGGCAAAGTATGTCAGGCATGTTACTGGGAAAGTCTTGCACGAGTGTCCAGATTAAGTTATTTAAAGAAGATTTTTTCAAATTATTGTAATCACTCAGAAAAGAGCAAACTACTGTAACCAAGGAATTAATTTTTGTAAGTGTCGTTAAGTACTAAACCATGTTTCCAGACATTAGGATGTTCCTTAATTAATTGTGTTTGCTAAATAATTAAATGACCAACGGTTAATTTCAATTGAAATCAGAAGGACCGAGCGATGATTTGAAATTCATGTCCTATCTTCTTTCTTTCAGAAGGACATTACATTTATTTGTCTCTACATCAAAGAAACCTCTCCTGAATCCACTTTCTTCACAAAAGTGTGTTCTAAAATTATTGATTTTTAACAACTACGTATTTTACATTCTTTTGATTGCCTAGGACAAAATGTATCTGGTCCTGGAGATTTAAAGGTCTGTAGTTTATTTCCTATCTCGTTATCTGGTTATTGAAGTATATTTACTTTCTCAATTTCCTCACTTATGAAAATCCGTTTGCTATCCTATCCGGTGTCTGTTTTCCTTAGTTATAACACTTAAAATCAATTATGCAGAATTTGTTCATTTCTTCCCTAAAACTTAATAATTCACCCTGACATTTTGTCAACATATCCAGCAACTCCTTATTCTTTGCTCTATATACATGAAAAAAATTCCAGCGGAGGTCTGCCTGGCTAGTTATGTACCTTTATCTCGTATTTTTTCTTTGCTGTTCGCGTTGATCATCTATTAAAATGAAAATACGAAGAGCTCATTACGTCGCAGTATTGTGAAACCATGCCACCATAGCATCCTATGACCAAAGAATGGGTCTCATAAATTTAAGTTGGTCTGTGAATTGCAGTATGTTGCAGCTAACATGGTTTAAGAGACCTGCCATACCTATTGTTTTGTTCACGAACCGTGACACACTTGCTGTTGACGGTGACAGTTATCAGACGATAATCGTTGGTGATAGCCTGATGAAAGTGCCATGGAAACTGATGGTCTTTATGATAAACTAGGTAGTCAGACGTGTCTGATGGTGAACCATGGAATGATGAAGACTTTGATTCCAACAAAAAATAGCGATGTGAATGAAAATATGGCTATTTAACAATGCAAAGTCCGTCTATACCTGTGCACTGGACATAAGTTGGTGCATAATACACAATTAAATTCAAATCTTGGTTCATATCATTCAAACATTTAGCAAATAATGTATAATATTCTAAACGGAAAAACATTGGTTAAATAGATTTTTTCTCCAAATCAAAGTGAAAAAAAAAAAGAAAAAAAAAAAAAATCCCGCTCATTAACGTTCCACAGGAATACGCCACAGGAAACCTAACTGAAGCTGATTTAGCAAGATACGAGATTTATAATATCCTTTTAAGATTTTTAACAAAGGATAGCCCAAAAATGTTCAATGTGGAGGAGGGTGATAATTGAGTGTCATTGAAAAAGAAAGGATAGTTGTCTTGAAAATTTGACTAGTAAATAAATGAAAAAAACTTAGCTATTGAGGCATTGAACAAGGTTTGCCTTGTTTAATACAAAAATTAAGAAAGATCAGAATCCACGGTTTCTGCAGCGTCGCTTTGTGAAATGCTCAACTCCTATAGAATTGGACGTCTGGCAAATTACTTGTGTATGGCGGAAGGAAACGTATTTGTAACTGGAAAATAATTTATCATTATGAAATATATCATGTCATTACATAAAACAGTTTTTTTATGATATAAAGGTTGTGGCGGAGTATCATTATGAAATATCTAATGTCATTCAAATTCTGTATGATATATAGGTTTTGGCGGAGGATAGTGTTTCACAAAGAATATCCATAAATTTTCTTTAAAAGGCTACTATGTTTAATCACATATTACTGATTTAGTTTTGATATATTTATAAATCATGGTCATTAAGAACACTTTAAATAACCAATTTATTTCAATTTCAGAACTTTCTTAGACCTTGAAGCAAAATCTCTAGGATATATAGAGTTAAAATTGAAGTATGAAGAAGTCTGGCCGTGGACATTTGAAAT
>JACEEZ010012281.1:400000-405000 GCA_016584305.1 Chionoecetes opilio | reverse complement strand
ATAACTACTTTAACCAAGCTACATTTTGTAAAAATGTAGGTGTTTTCCTCTTTTTTCCTGCCGCCGACATCTAGGGAGCTTAGTTCGTCCCACCAGCCGCCAAGGATCATGTAGCTTCAGGCAGACTTCGTTTCACCTGCCAAGTCTCTACGACCCATGCTCGTACGAGGCTTTGGTAGAAAATGGGAAATTGTAGGGAGAAAACCGTGGATTGCCGAAGATTCCCAGAGGTAGCGTTGTTTCCTGCTGACGTTATTATCTCGCTTTACAACCAATAACATCACAGAGACATGCTATTCGTTTCCAATGTAAGTTTACCATGAATAGATTAATCCATGTAACATATTTTGTGTATTATGAAGTAGACTATATGTAAATATATGAGATAATTTACTCGAAATTAGTGGTTTGTAATATAGCGATGTAAATTTTGTTTTGTGTCCATAAATAAACAAGCATTACGTCCCAAAGTATCTATTGAAATCCGAAGGCAATCAAGTTTTTGTTTTTCTCAGCAAACAATCTCCCAGTTCGCTTGGTGACAGGGTTGGCATTAAAGAAACCCACCCAAATAACCAACCCAATAACACGCACCCCAGAAATGCAGTTTAATACAATATTCCATATTGACCAATACTCGCCTGACCTATCTGGGAGGTAATTAACCCCCAGACCCCAACTAGCTCACTAACCTAACTTAGACATTGGTTACGTAACCTAGCCTAGCTGGGTTATTAAACCCCTCTCACCCACATGAAGATCAACCACCTCAGTCTCACCCACATGAAAATCAGCCACCTCAATCTCGATCACATGAAGATCAGCCGCCCTTATCTCACCCACAATAAGATCAGCCACCCCACTCTCACCTACATTAAGATTAGCCACCCCACTCTCACCCACATGAAGATCAGCCACCCCACTCTCAACCACATGAAGATCAGCCACCCCACTCTCACCCACATGAATATCAGTCACCCCACTCTAACCCACATGAAGATAGATCAGCCACCCCACTCTCACCCACATGAATATCAGTCACCCAACTCTAACCCACATGAAGATAGATCAGCCACCCCACTCTCACCCACATGAAGATCAGCCACCCCACTCACTCACATGAAGATCAGCCACCCCACTCTCACCCACATGAAGATCAGCCACCCCACTCACTCACATGAAGATCGGCCACCCCACTCTCACCCACATGAAGATCAGCCACCCACTCTCACCCACATGAAGATCAGCCACCCCACTCTCATCCACATGAAGATCAGCCACCCACTCTCACCCACATGAAGATCAGCCACCCCACTCTAACCCACATGAAGATAGATCAGCCACCCCACTCTCACCCACATGAAGATCAGCCACCCCACTCTAACCCACATGAAGATCAGCCACCCCACTCTAACCCACATGAAGATCAGCCACCCCACTCACTCACATGAAGATCGGCCACCCCACTCTCACCCACATGAAGATCAGCCACCCCACTCACTCACATGAAGTTCGGCCACCCCGCTCTCATCCACATGAAGATCAGCCACCCCACTCTAACCCACATGAAGATAGATCAGCCACCCCACTCTCACCCACATGAAGATCAGCCATCCCATCCCATTCACTCACATGAAGATCAGCCACCCCACTCTCACCCACATGAAGATCAGCCACCCCACTCATCCACATGAAGATCGGCCACCCCACTTACCCACATGACGATCAGCCACCCCACACACCCACATGAAGACCGGCCATCCTAAGTGTAGCTTAGGTGGCAGATCTTCATGCGATCATTATTTTGCATTAAAAATGTAGTTATATATCATACTGATAAATGAGGTATACATGCATATACATTACAAGTCCTAAATTAAAAAACCCATTAAGGTTTCCCATTCTTTCCCATTTTTTTTTTTTCTCTCTCTCTCTCTCTCTTCTCTCTCTCTCTCTCTCTCTCTCTCTCTCTCTCTCCTTCTCTCCCCTCTCTCTCTCTCTCTCTCTCTCTCTCTCTCTCCCCTCTCTCTCTCTCTCTCTCTCTCTCTCTCTCTCTCTCTCTCTCTCTCTCTCTCTCTCTCTCTCTCTCTCTCTCTCTCTCAATATGTAAAAAAGTAATGATTTATATGATATACTGTGATCCGTTTGCGTCACGTTATATTTATGACGTTTTAAGGCTCCATCTGTTTATCTCCTCCAATTCTATATTTAGGTGTTTATATTCTTCCTTCTCACCTTTCTAGGCCCCAATATCGACTTTCTCCTCCTTATTTCCTTCTTCCTCCTTTTTGTAACCCAACAACCCTAACTACGACAATTTTCTGACTTTTGGCACCTCATCCCCCCTCATCCCTTTCCACCCGGTGCTACCTTGGCCTCGTATCTTTCGGCACATCACGGCACCTGTAGCTTGGATGGCACCCTGGCGTTACATTGCCATCAACCTTCCATCCAATGTTTATCGTCCGCCAAGTAAACTTCATTTAAACATAGAATGGTTTATACAAATAGGGGACGCGTGTTTACGACATATTACGTAGTTAAAGACATGCAAGTTTACTGTAGATTTATAATGACTAAACAATTATGAAGTGTGATGTATGTATTCTTAGTATGGAACATTTTTGTATATACGATAATGTATCTTTCTCCACATACACACACACACACACAAACATTCACGCAGTATATATATATATAAATATATATAATATATATATAATATATATTATATATATTATATATATATATATATATAATATATATATATATATATATATATATATTATGCATGGGGCTATGTATGTGATATTATAATATATTATATATATAATATAGTATATATATATATATATTATGTATGCATGGGGCTATTATATATTTATATATATATATATATAATTATATAATATATATATATATATGCATGGGGCTATGATGAGAGCTATTATATATATATGGGCTATGATGAGGTATTATATATATATATATATTATATATATATATCATATATATAATATATACATATAAGTATATATATATATATATATATTATATATATATATAATAATAATATACATATAATAATATAATATATAGATATATAAATATATATATTATATATACATATATATATATATAATATATATATGATTATATATATATATATATAATATTATATATATATATATATATATATATATATATATATGATATATGTATAATATATATAAATATATATATTATATACATATATATATATATATTATATATATATATATATATATATGATATATATATATACTATATATATATATATATATAGTATATATATATATATATATATATATATTAATATATATATATGTATATAAAATATATGAGTATATATATATATATATATATAATATATATATATATATATATATAATTATATATATATATATATACCTATAATATATATATATATATATAATTATATATATATATAATATATATATATATATATATATAATATTAAATAATATATATATATATATATATATGAACATATGAGCTACATATTTTCCAATCCCACTGATACTTTTTTTTAATTACTGGTAAGGGTTTTAGATGCATCGGAAGACAGAGACGAACACCTGCGTAAACAGTTTCCGCCAATCACAAGCAATTAAAAAAATTGTATAAACAATTCGTGCAGCGACGAGCGAACTAATCGATATATAATGGACAAATTAGACTTACAAGAAAATACACCAATATAGTATGTTACCTGATGTATATTTAAACTAACAGGTATAAAATAGATCATATGATATGAGGGAAAAATTAGATAATCGAAGGAGGGGGGGAGCAGCAGGAGGGGGAAAATAGGAAGAATTGGAAAAAGAGGAAAAATAGGAAGGAAAATAATGAAAAAAGAAGAAGAAAAAGAAGATGAGAGTGCAAGAGGAAAAATGATAGGAAAGAGAGGTGATAAATGATAGGAGTGTGGAAGGAGTGTGAATTGGGAGGAAGATAGCATATGTGAAATGAGTGTACGACTGGTTGGATAAGAGAGTGAAATAATAAAAATTAGGAGAAAAAGATGAATATTGTTGGAAGGTGGAAGAAAGCTGCACCGGATGGACAGTAATGTGCTGATTTACATAAAAGAGGAGGTAAAGGGGCCTCGATACAAAATGTGAAGAGAAACCATTAAATGAAGGTGATAAGGTGCGACTGATGTACAGAATGATGGCGCTTTATACCTCTATTATGCGCAGGAGGATCCGAGAGGATCCAAGGTGCACCAATTCACATATCTATTGAAATATATATCTACAGCACAAATTGTTTTTACACTATTGTTTTCTATGTTATGTATATTTTTACGAAAAGGCCGTACACTATTCGGCGCATCTAGTTACATCAATCTCCCTCTCTTGAATATAAAAAAAACATTTGCAAGCCGATAAGCCTAAGAAATAATTAGGTGTATAAAATTTCCAATCGATAATTTCGCTCGGTGCCCTCTATACATGCATGCAGTTCCCTCTAGCCCCTCCTTGGTGTAGGTGCTAGCGTGCCTAGCAACGAATCTGCAGACTTTAGTTTAAATCCGGGTCGTATATTCCCGTTTTATGGAACAAAGTATATCGCGTTTACTCTTGAGCAAGTAAGGCTAGGTTAAATTAGGTTACGGTTAGGGTAGGTTAGATAGCCTAAATTTATAGGGGTAACTTTGTGTGGGAATGACTATGAGGGTATTTTCGAGAAAATCCTCTGGTTAGTTTCGGAGCTACAGCCAAGCGTCTTCACTCGGAAACCATATACTCCCACACAGTTGGGGAATATGCATCCGGGTTAAGACAGTCGGCAGGAGCCTACCCAGACGTTCATCCTGCCTTTCAGGAGTGGTCAATAAATGGATATCGGGGAAACCCGGGGAAGGTAACTGTGGTAACCCGGATATCACACTAGCCCTGTGTCCTGGGATAATGGGTTCTCAGCCACCACGG
>JACEEZ010012281.1:350000-387500 GCA_016584305.1 Chionoecetes opilio | reverse complement strand
ATTTGGACTTTTAATTAAGTAGGTGGCAGGAGCCGCAGGTTGCCGACCGCTGGTCTAGAGTCTCTAGACAGACTTGTAGAAGTTGTACTCTTCCGTCCTTTTTATCATGGTATTACCTACATGAAAAAGACATCATATGATACAAAGTAAAATTTTGAAGGAAAAATTTAGCAATCAATGCTCGCTCCAAAGACAAAGCGTAAAAGCCCAAAGGATAATATGATCGGTGACATCGTGCTACATCTTAAAACTCCTTTACGTAAAACAAAAAATCCTTCAGGAGGGTGAGATGTGATGCAGAGGTCAAAATTAAGTTACAACCTGCCGCATGCTGCAAAGTGTCTAGTTTTCTTAGTGTGAGAATTTGCATAAAAGAAAGTAAAATATTTGCTGAAATAACATTTGTATGAAGATGTATAAATATTTGAGTCGCGTAGCCTGTTCATGAATTCATGTTTATATTCAAGAAAGACATCCTACCGCTAGGGGAGCATAACCATAAGCAACAAAGATATTGTTATGCCTGTGTAATGACCCCGTGAATTTATTTTTACTTAAGTTGTACATTTACTTTGGGATGATCCATTTGTGTGTGGGAGAGCTTGACCAAAATGGGGGGAGGCGGTAGCAGAGTGGTTAGCGTCTCAGAGTGGCATCTCGGTGACCCGAGTACGATCCTCGATGAGAACCAAAATCCAATTATTATCCTTCTGTACCGTCGAGTGGCCTAAGAACACCCACATACTGTCCATTAACTCTACCTTCGATTGCGAGTGCATCGGAGGACACATGGAGGCGGCCAAGATGTATAAAAAAAAAAAAATAATAAAAAGTAATAATATATATAATATTATATATATATAATATATATATATATATTTATATATATATATATATAATATAATATATATATATATATATATATATATATACATATATATATATTATATATATATATATATATATATATATATATATATAATATATATATATATATGTGTATATGCTATATTATGTAGCCTACAGGCTTGCGCGGATGATCTTTACGCCAGAATTAGTTCATCGAGATTTACCGCGCAGATTTAAAGTTGCTTCCCAAGCTATAAAAAAATGCAGAAGGCATGAATCGTATGTCTGACAGCGACGTACATCATCTTGCACACCCACCGGTGTGTAGGAGGGAGGGTTTCCCTCCCTCTCCTCCCTCCATAGGCGGTTGACAGTTTGCATGATTTTGAGCTTATAGCCTGCAGCGTTCACCTACATCCCGTGTTTTTGCCTGTTTTTGCTGGATTATATAATGGGTGGAAAACATACGGATGGCACAACGATTCAAGCAATCATTGATCTTTACAAGGCTGGGATCAATAATAAGGAAATTTGCAAGCTTAAAGGACTAAAGCTTAGAACAGTGCAAAATTTGATCCGCCGATTTAAGGCTGGCGGAGAGGTGAATCTCCCGCTCCCAAAAAAACAACCTGGGAAACAAAATAAAACGTGTAACAGAACCAGGAGCGTGTTAAGGCGACAGCTTGATGCCAATCCTAGCCTTACAGCCAGAGAACTGAAGGAGGAAAATCATACTCTTCTTGGTAATGTGTCGCTTCGTACTGTACAGGAAACTTTGCAACGTGACCTTGGCTACAGGTGTTACCGGGCGCGGAATAAGCCACTGATAAATGACCGCCAAAGGAAGAAAAGGCTTCACTTTGCAAAGAAATACAGAGATTGGCCTCTCGACAAGTGGCGGGCTGTGCTGTGGAGTGACGAAAGCACATTTTGTGTGAGTGGAGGAGGACCAGCAAAAGTGTACCGTCGCCCCAGCTCAGACCCCACCGAGCTTCGCTACACACGAAAGACCACAAAACACCCTCCCAGTTTAATGGTGTGGGGTTGCTTTACTTTTCATGGTATTGGGAACTTAGTTATTTTCCCAAAGAACACAATTGTTAACAAAGTGGTGTATTTTGATCTTTTAAATGACCACCTGGAGGCCTGCTTTGAAAAGACACAGACACAGATTTTCCAACAGGATGGAGCATCCTGCCACACAGGTCGAGATGTGATACAGTGGCTTGATGACTGCAAGATTGGGAGAATAGATGACTGGCCAGGTAGTTCTCCCGATATATCACCCATAGAAAATCTTTGGGCCATCGTTAAAGGCAAACTCCGCTCACGTGACACCTCTACACTCCCCAAGCTTGAAATGGAGCTCCGAAAGTGTTGGGAAGAATTTAAGCCTGAGTTCCTTCAAAATCTTGCTGACAGTGTACCACGTCGCCTTCAAAGGGTCATCAAGAGGAAGAGCTACGCAACGAAATACTAAATACAATTGTAAGTGTTGATATTCTACATTATTTTGTTATAAACATGGTGCGTCATACGTGTAAACATTCCCTTTTCGGAGGTGCGCACTGATTATCCACGCAAACTATTACTAATATAGTAAGGAAAAATGCTATTATTTATATGATCAGTATAAACGTGTATTTCTTTCTAACTGCTGTTTTCGAGTTAATGTTTAATGGCGAGACGAAACTGGAATGTATGTGAGGTAAGGTAGGGACGCTGTGTTGTTTTCGCGCGGATACACACAGAGAGACATAGTAGAGGCAGAGGAACAGGTTGTGTAGGGGTTGAGTAGGATGATATCGGGGATTTTGGAGGTGGAGATTATGGGTACAGAGGAAGTGTTTGTGTAACTATGTTGGAGGTGGCATTGTGGAGCGTTGTGAAGGTATGTAATTTTCACGGATTTGTATAAAAAAAACTCCAATGCTAGGCTACAACTGCAGTGTTTAGTTTCATTGTTTTCTAAGGATTTTATTTATAGATTTGATACCATTTTTATGTATATTGATATTTAATCATCAAAGTTGATGCTTAGAAAATTTAATATCAAAGTGTATTTCTCTCAGTAAAGCATTGGTTAGGATATTTAAAAATCAAGAGTTTATATTAAAAAATAATATCTTGAATTAAATGTATGCTTACTTCCTGAGTTTGAGGCAAGTTTATTATAAATATTTTGGGATTTTGTCCTCTCTCTCTCTCTCTCTCTCCTCTCCTCTCTCTCTCCTCTCTCTTCTCTCTCTCTCCTCTCTCTCTCTCTCTCTCTCCTCTCTCTCTCCTCTCTCTCTCTCTCTCTCTCTCTCTCCTCTCTCTCTCTCTCTCTCCTCTCTCTCTCTCTCTCTCTCTCTCTCTCTCTCTCTCTCTCTCTCTCTCTCTCTCTCTCTCTCTCTCTCTCTCTCTCTCTCCATTGGTTTTTCATCCTCCTTGGAAGGAAAACCTCATAATACTATACCAACTACATATGAAGAATATATGCAATACTTTGATATAAGGAAGGTAAAATATCTTACAGATTTAAAAAGTCGAGAAAGATGTGTGTGTATGTGTGTAGATGTGGTCGTGCGTCACCAATAGTTCCTGGTATTGGGAATGGGGAGTGTCAGGAGGAGAAATGGGAAAAGGGAAGGCAAAAGAAGCATGATATGGCACCAATTCTGCAGCACTAAGAGGCAGGATTTCTTCGTCAGATCTTTATATTCACGCATGCGTAACCTCTGAGCGTACATAAATAAATAATTGCAGAGGAAAGTCTTCCACGTATTTAATGATCAATATTATCATAATTACATATTATAATCCAGCGTGAAGGGCACCCAAATCCTGCATACGAGGAACAGGTAAACGATTGGATAAATATAATGAACTTATTTGCTCCTTTCCTCCCTCATTACTTCAGCTTCTTATTTCTTCTTCATTCTTTCCTGTTCTGCCACCCTCAGACTTCTACTGGCCCTCTTTTTCGTTCCAAGCATTCCCTGCATTTCCATTTTTAAGTTGTCTTCGTTTCTTCAGTGTGACTTATTCCTTAATTACATACACACCAGAATAAGATCGCTGAAGTTATGTTCTTTCTGAAGAGTTTACACAAAGACATTATTAATTTTTAGTGGACGATTTAACGTAGACACACACACACACACACACACACACACACACACACACACACACACACACACACACACACACGCACACACACACACACACACACACATACACACACACACACACACATTCTCCGTAGTGTAAGGGTTAGCACGCTCGGCTCACAACCGAGAAGTCCCGGGTTCGATGCCCAGGCGGAGCGAAGACAGACGGAAGGTCTTCTTAAAAAGCCGAGCCCCTGTCCACCCAGCAGTGAATGGGTACCGGGTGTTAGCCGGGGGTTTGTGACTCGCCTCTTGGGGTGATGGCTTCGGCCAACACTAAGAACTAAGGATGAATGATAAAAAAAATGTTGATATGGAGACGGGGCCATACAAGCGTCGCTCTGGCCCTGTAAAATACAACTAGATGAAGATGAATACACACACTACACACACTGAGGGTACTCCGTAGTATAGTGGTAGCACACTCGGTTCATAACCGAGAAGTCCCGGGCTCGATTTCCGGGCGGAGCGAAGAGAGATGGGCGGTCTTCTTAAAACCCAAGCCCCTGTCCACCCAGCAGTGAATGGGTACCGGGTGTTAGCCGGGGTTTTGTGACCCGCCTCCCGGGGTGATGGTTTCGGCCAACACTAAGTACTAAGGATGAATGATAAAATGTAGATATGGAGACGGGGCCATACGAGTGTACCTCAGGCCCTGTAAAATACAACTATAGTTCAATCAACTGAGAAAATTGGTTATGTTTATCCTGAAAAGCGCGGAACGGTTGGTAAGCCTGCTAGACAGTCTCATCCCTCCCACCTTCAAAAATCATTTATATATCTCCACTTAGCTCACCTATTACACAAGATAGGAACATGTGGTATACATCATTGGATTAAGCAGTCATTGTATATCTATAACCCACTTTTCAAAACTTGATATGGTAAAAAAACTGAGTAGGCGAATTACGAAGAGTATAAGTCAGATACAAAAACGGTAAGGCTTATACCACTTTTTACTCATTATCGATATTTACAGCAATTATGAAATCAAGTGTAGAATAAAACATGTGTTCTCGTACATAAACTTTCCCTGAAGACGTTGGTACTTTCAGTGTTCACATAAAATGCGATATAGAAGAAAGAAGGAAGGATATGTTTGAATATGCTGCATCGACGGCTGGTGAGTGGGAGGGAAGGCGGGATGCACATCACCTGCTTCCCTCCTTCCTTCCCTCCCTCCCTCCCGCTCACCCGCCGTCGATGCAATATATTCAAACATATCCTTCCTTCTCTCTTCTAGTATATCGCATTTTATGTGAAAACTGAAAGTACCATCTATTCAGGGAAAGTTTATGTACGAAAACACATGATTTATTCTACACTTGATTTCATAATTGCTGTATATATCGATAATGAGTAAAAAGCGGTATATGCCTTACCATGTTTTTTCTCTGACTTATACTCTTCGACATTCGCCTACTTTGTTTTTTACCATCTCAAGTTTTTAAAAGTGTGTCATAGATGTTCAATGACTGCTTAATCCAATAATGTAAACCACATGTTCCTATCTTGTGTAATAGGTGAGCTATGTGGAGATATATAAATGTTTTTTGAAGGAGGTGGGAGGGATGAGACTGTCTAGCAGGCTCAGCAACCGTTCCGGCCTATTCGGGAGAAACAGAGCCGATTTTCTCAAATGAATGGACTATAGATGACTATAACTAGATAAATACACACACACACATACACACACATACATACACATCAACACTTGCTCTCCTGCTCACGGTCTTGAATCTTCAGAATTTTCTACCATCTGGCTTATACTTCAATGTCACTCACTTACTAAATTTATATGTGCTGTATATCTCTCACCTACCTCCTCGGAAAAAGTAAAATTCTTCGACTATTTAACATCCAAAAAGATGCACATCCATCTCATTTTCCTTTATCAGAAATTTCCATTCATGTCGATTTCAATGTTTACCACCAGCATTGACTATCATCTTTTTTCACTGACCAACCTGGTGAACAAGCCTACAACATTGCTATCCTCCTGGACTTAGAAAAGCTGGTGCAGCACCTTAGCCGTATTCCTAACCGCTTTGGAGACACGCCCAACATTCTTGATCTTCTCCTAACTACTAACCCTTCTACTTATTCTCTGAAACTGTATTCTCCGTTGGGCTCCTTCGATCACAATCTTATTTCTGTAACCTATCCTATTGCTCCGGTGCCACTTCGGGACCCACCTATGTGGAGGTGCTTCTGGCAATATCAAATCAGCTATGTTGGAGGATTTAAGGCAGTACTACTCTGATTTTCCACGGAATCATTATTGCTTCCGTGGCAAAGACCAATTTCTTTGTGCAGAGCGCATTACTGAGGTTATTGTCTCTGGCATGGAGGCAATCATTCCACAACTTTTTATAATCCTAAAACTTGTCAACATTGGTATAACTCTGCTTGTTCTCATGCTATCCAGGATAGAGAGGCGGCTCTCACACGGTATCGTAACCATCCATCTCCTGAAACTCATGCCCACTATATTTCTGCCCGTAATCATGCCAATTGTTTTTTCAACATACCAAAAACTCCATTCATAGAAAATGTCAAACTCTTTCTGAATAAAACTACTCTCGTGACTTCCGGCATGCAGCTAATAACATCTCTAACAATTGTACTTCCTCATCTTTCCCTCCTATGCTTTACCCATATGGCTCCACAGCTGTCTCATCTATTTCTAAAGCTGAACTCTTTGCTCAATTTTTTGCTAAAAATTACACTCTGGTTGATGAAGGGCTTTTTCTTCCTTCTCTTCCACCCTCTGACTATATTATGCCTGTTATTAAGATCCTTCGTAAAGATTATTTTCTTTGCCCTTTCCGGCCTAGATACTCGGAAGGCTTACGGTCCTGACGGAATCCCTCCTATTGTTCTCAAAAAATGTGCTGCTGTGCCTACACCTTGCCTGGTCAAACTTTTCCGTCTTTGTCTATCTACTTCCACCTTGCCTTCTTGCTGGAAATTTGCTCACATTCGACCTGTTCCTAAGAAGGGTGACCGTTCTAATCATTCAAACTACCGTCATATAGCCTTGACTTCCTGCCCTTCTATAGCTTTCGCATCTATACTTAATAAACAGATTATTAAACATCTATCAGCTCACAATATTCTATCTGATCGTCAGTACGGTTTCCGTAATGGGTGATCTACTGGCGATCTTCTAGCTTTTCTAGCTGAATCTTGGTCATCCTCCTTAAGGGGTTTCGGTGAAACTTTTGCTGTTGCCTTTGACATATCAAAAACTTTCGATTGAGTCTGGCACAAATCTTTAATTTCCAAACTACCCTCATTCGATTTATATCCTTCTCTCTGCAACTTCATCTTTAGTTTTCTTTCTACCTGTTTTATTGCAGCTACTGTCGACGGTCATTGTTCTTCTCCTAAGTCTATCAATAGTCGTGTTCCTCGGGGTTTTGTCCTATCACCCACTCTTTTTATAATATTCATTAATGATTTTCTAAGTCTAACTCGATGCCCTATCCACTCCTACGATAATGATTCTACCCTGCATTTTTTAACGTCATTCATTAGATGTCTCCTGCATTTTTCAACGTCATTCATTAGACGTCTAATTCAACAGGAAGTATGTTATTCACTGAGAGATGCAACAAAGCGCCTAACTTCTGATATTTCTATAATTTATGATTGGGGCAGAGCAAACCTTGCTTTGTTCAATGTCTCAAAAACCCAATTTCTTCACATATTAACTTGACATAATATTTCAGACAACTATCCCCTCTTCTTCAATGACACTCAACTGTCTCCCTCTTCTACAATGGACATTCTAGGACTAACCTTTAATAAAAATCTGAGCTGGAAATATTACATATCATCTCGCTAAAATAACTTCTATAAAGTTAGATGTCCTGTGGCGTCTGCGTCCATTTTTTCTCCCTCCCAGTTGCTTGCTATTTACAAGGGCCTTATCCGCCCATCTATAGGGTATGCCTCGCATGTTTGGGGTTGATCCACTCATACAGCTCTCCTAAATAAGGTTGAGTCAAAAGCTTTTCGTCTCATCAACGGCTCTGACTGACTGTCTTCAATCTTTTAATAACCAACGCAATGATGCTTATCTTGCTATCTTCTACCGTTATTTTCATGCTCACTGCTCTTCTGATCTTGCTAACGGCATGCCCCCCTCACTCCCGCGGCCTCGCTACAAAAGACTTTCAACTCATTCTCATCCTTATTCTGTCCATCTCCAATGCAAGATAGCCAGTATCTTCACTCTTTCATCCTCTTCATTTGTAAACTCTGGAACTCTCTTCCTGTTTCAATTTTTCCTCCTTTCTATGACTAAAATATTTTCAAGAGAGGAGTAACAAGACACCTACCGATTAAATTGGGCCACCTCACTTATTTTATTCTCTCACTGTCTTTTTTATAGGGACTGGCAACTAAGCGGGCTATCGGATACTTCTTTTTTTATTGCCCTTGACCAGTCCTTTGTGATGTAAAATAAATGTTAAAACAAACACACACACGTGCGCGCACACTCCACCAATAATGTCACTCCGTAGTGTAATGGTAGCACGCTCGGTTTACAACCGAGAAGTGCAGGGTGCGATACCCGGGCGGAGCGGAGAAAGATGGGCAGTCGCTGTAAAACCAGAGTGAATCCACCCAACAGTGAATTGGTAACGGTTGTTAGCCGGGGGTTTGTGACCTGCCTCCTGGGTTGGTGGCTTAGGCCAACACTAAGGAAGCAAATGAAAAATGTAGATATGGAGACGGGACCATACGAGTGTTGCTCAGGCCCTGTAAAATACAACTACTAGATGGATACACACACACACACACACAAACGCTACACACGCACGTAACATGCGCGCAGACGTCAAATGGTAATTTTTCCGTACAAATCATACAAAATAGCAGACGGTCATGTGGTGAGTGTTGTGGTTCGCCGCAGCATACCTTCAAATCGTTGATTACAAGGATCAATAAGTGTTAAAACAATTTTCAATTGTCTCATAGGCCCTATGAAATTTGAGTAATACAGGGCCCTCACACACTACAAACACACACCATCCCCTTGCTAAAGGGGAACAGTAACCACCTGCACTTGTTAGTGAAAAATCCCTATCAGTGTGAGGGTATTGAACGTGCAACCACAAAATGGCCAGGCACACTGTAGACAACCCAACCACGCAAGTGGTGGGGGAGGCGGTATCAGAGCGGTTATAAGCGTCACCAAGTGGCGTGCTGGGTAACCCGAGTTCGATCCCCGATGAGGGCCAAAATCCACTTTAAATTGTTCTGCAATCGTCGAGTGGCCTAAGAACACACATGCTGCCCATTAACTCTACCTTCGATTGCAAGTGCACCAGAGGACACAGGGGAGCGCCATGAGCGTCTAATCACAGGCGTCATCATATAAATCCTGCCAACGCTACCACGGGCGAGGGCCAACCATCACAATCCTCCACTGCTCGAGGGCTTACTATCCGAGTTCTGAAGGTTCCTGGAAGGAGCCAACTACAGGCGCTATAGGCACAAATGTAAAACAAAAAGGGAAAAAAAGAAGAGTGTGAGTATTCACTCACTGTCTTGTTCACGCGAGCCGAACTCGCTATCGCTTGTTTCGCGAGTGTGTCACTCGCACTCGCGAAACAAGCGATAGCGAGTTCGGCTCGCGTGAACAAGACCATGAGTGAATACTCACACTCTTCTTTTTGTCCCGTTTTGTTTTACATTTGTGCCTATAGCACCTGTAGGTAGAGACCTTCAGGGCTCGGATATTAAGCCCTCAAGCAGTGGAGGATTGTGATGGTTGGCCCTCGCCCGTGATAGCGTTGGCAGGATTTATATGTAAGCCAGTTTTCTTTGTGTGTTTTTTTGTGTGAGTGTGTGTGTGTAACTGTTTGTTCTTGTGTGTATGTGTATGTGTGTGTGTGTGTGTGTGTGTGTGTGTGTGTGTGTGTGTGTGTGTGTGTGTGTGTGTTCGTGTGTGGCTGTGTTGGAAAGACAAAGGTGACAGGCAGCGACAGACGATGACAAACCCATGACCATCTGGATGAAGGAAGACAAAGCCATCCGCTGTCATCTCATTAACCACCGTTGTCCCTCTCCAAAGGGAGGTGACATTAATGAAACACGAGGAACCTTATGTTTGTCACTTTACAAGACGATCTATTATAGCCTGCATTTAATGATATCGATACTGTTTATATAATTAACAAGAAGAATAGGCGAGGAGCATGAGTGGTATGCTGCTACGTATTTTTCGTCAGAACAATTAACCTCATAAACTCCTTGGTACGTGCTTGTCCTTAAAAAAGTAACTTTGGTCCTTGTACGACATTAAAATGTGTCCTGTCACGGATCACGATCGATATTCCCAAGTGGCCATTCCATAAAAATTTTCTCGATAAATAAGCTTTTTCTGCATATTTTTCTGTACACACAAATCCTGAAAAGTGTAGAGTTGTGTGGACTACAATGCTTGCGGTCAATCTACCAGCATGAAATTACATTTATTTTGTGTGTGGCAGGACTATTAGAAGGTCAGTCAGCTGAACATTTACATACATTTATTTTGTATCATGTATGTTAGTGGCATTGTGATATATGATGATATATATGTGCACGCAGACAAAATGACATGAAAATGGACTGCGGGGGTTTTTTTTTTTTTTTTTTTTTTTCCCCTTTTAAAAANCCTAACCACTAGTCACTGTTCCTCCTAAGGTGTTATTTCGCATCATCGTACGTGACTTTACTGGCCGGAAGAATTTTTTTTTTTTGGGGGGGGGGAGCACAAACACACCAAATTCCAGCCCGGCCGACGTAGCACTAGGAGTTCCATTAATTCCATAGTAGTTCCATAATCCATTTAATAATTTCATGATGGTGACGCGCTGCCTTGTGATTTGCCTTGTGCCCATCGTCTTGTGATTATCTTGTAGTAAAAAAACTCAAGATCGACGGAAAGCGAGGGAACATAAAGGTGTAGTAATGAAACACAAACACCTACGACCCCCCCCCCCCCCCCCACCAAAAAATACACACATATTTACTTATTTTTCTTTGCATTAACCTCTTTTCCTTTCCAACTTATTCCATTGCTTTTTCCTTTCCCATCTGCTTCTCCTACTTCCCTTATGATTTTTTTTCATCATCTCTTCGGCTCCCTTTTCACTCTTCCGCCCTCCTACCCTGTCTTTCCTCTTATCTCATCCCAGAAGAGATAGCGGTCATTTGTGTAATACCAAGACCTGTTACTCAGGGGGATCGCCCGCCAGCTACACATATGTGGCTGGGTTGTGGTGGCGCTTGTCGTGGTTTTTCTCTCTTACTAGTGTTTGAATCACACACACACGCGCACACACACACACACACACACACACACACACACACACACACACACACACACACACACACACACACACACACACACACACACACACAGCACTCACACACACACACACACACACACACACACACACACACACACACACACACACAGCCAAGACAAACATACGACCAATGGAAGACAAAAAAAAGGGTCTAAGGCAGAGGCAAGATGGTCTCCTTTGCAGCTGTCCTTGAGGAGTGACAGTCTCGCTCAATTAGAAGTGATGGAATAATTGTGGGAGCTTTCTGCCTCACCCTGACGCAAGACTAGATGAAGCGCGGGTCAGACCTGCTTAAACGACTACCTCATCTCATCACGAGTAATTAATGACCTCCCTTCCTTGCCTTACTTTACTGTAATAGATTTAAAAGACTTGATTTAGATGATAATTATGATGACGCCTTTTTTGCACACAAACTGAATCAGGGGAAATCATAATCATTTGCTCGATTAAATCAGTCCGTGTAATCCTGGCGCTGGTGGTGCTGACTACTGAAGGATCACACTTTTCATATTTAAAAATATCGTGGCTTTCGCAGAGAATCATTTCAATCAAGTATACGCATTACAAAATCACTCGCATCAACCAACCAAGGCCGCTTTTTCTCCGCCTCTAATCTTATTTTTGCATACGTAAACTTGTGTCTCCTGGACCAATAAGGATGACATTCCACGCATCTCAGCAGAGGAGGAAAGCTTATTTCGCAAACTTGTATACGCTATTTATTTTATGATAGTTTTTTTATGGAATATCATAAACAAGAAAGCGCAGATCCCTTTGGAATTCGTGTACCGGTTTTTCAAAGTGACACAGACGACAAGCGGATAGACACGGCTGATTCCATACTAACATTGTTGCTGCTGCTTCTGCTGCAATTGTTGCTCCTGTTGCTGCTTTTGTTGTTGCTGCTACAGGTGCTTCTGTGAATCTTATATATGACTTACAGTGGTTTTGTAATGATTATAGTAGAAATAGTATTAGTATAGGAGAGATAAAAGTAGTGATACTTTTATTGTTAAACTAATCGTCCAGACCATTTCATCATTCCTAATTTAATGCAGTCAAAATATAGCCATTATCGAGTATATCAACAATATGTTGTCACTTTTTGCATCTAGTCACCCGTTTTTAAATGATCCGCATTCAAAATCTGTAAATTCCCCGAGCTCTTAAAACACAACTGACGCCCAGCAGACGACGGACCACGGCTTGGTGACGTCACAGCAGGCAGCCTCCCAGCCCAGTCACGGCCTTCTTTATACATGTATAAAGAAGGCCGTGGCCCAGCCCTGATACAAATACACGTAGACTCAGAAAAAAATATAGTACTTGAAGAATTTTGGGTGTTTCTGATATTTTTTTTTTGCGATATGGCATATACTTGCATCCTGTATGGGTGCAGCAAGAAAGCTGTGCCTTTCCAGAGAGCTTAGCACCCATTTCCAACCTATACGGCAACGATATATGTGTGCAGACATGTGAGCGCCAGGGAGTAGCGGGCGGTGTGTGGCAGATTGTCAGTAGCGGGCGGTGTGTGGCAGATTGTCTCGCCCAGCGAGACAATCTGCCACACATCGCCCGCTACTCCCCGGCGCTCCACACGTCTGCACACATATATCGTCACCGTATAGGTTGGAAATGGGTGCTAAGCTCTCTGGAAAGGCACAGCTTTCTTGCTGCAGCCATACAGGATGCAAATATATGCCATACCGCAAAAAAAAAATATCAGAAACACCCAAAATTCTTCACGTACTATATTTTTTTCTGAGTCTACGTGTATTTGTATCAGGGCTGGGCTGGGAGGCTGCCTGATGTGACGTCACCAGAATGTTTTCCGCCACGGCTGGAATGGGGCTGTTGTTTTTCCCGCGCTTTTTACAAAAGTCATGTTTTTAAGGAAATGAGGCGTGGAAATGAATAATCTTTTGTGGATTAGGTATTTTGAATGATCATTCAACATAATTATGCAAAGAAAAAATGGGTCTGGACGATTACTTTAAGTTATAATTCAAGTATTCACTGTTATTACTATTTTGTTTATTTTTTCCTTCACAGTTACACAAGTTGCTAATAAAGTTATTTTTTCATGTATTTCATAAAGGGAAAAAAAACACACCGCTCATATGATAATATAGTAACGGACATATTTTATGTTTAATTCATAGACAAAATGTTTGATAAAGGAGGAGGAAAATATAGTGATCCTAATAATGATGATAGGCTTGTGGCACCAACTTGGATAAATTATTCAGAATTGTTACAAAATTAGGGAAAGATATAAAAATGCACAGACAAACAAACATTTTTCCAAACAAATTCAGGGTTTACAGGAACAATATCAATTGAGGCACGATACTTTTACTCTTTCTGTTTGTTTTGACGCGACGCAAATCACCATTCTCTCTCTCTCTCTCTCTCTCTCTCTCTCTCTCTCTCTCTCTCTCTCTCTCTCTCTCTCTCTCTCTCTCTCTCTCTCTCTCTCTCTCTCTCTCTCTCTCTAACAGGTTCTTTCAGCGTCATTACTCTCTCTCTCCTCTCTCTCTCTCTTCTCTCTCTCTCTCTCTCTCTCTCTCTCTCTCTCTCTCTCTCTCTCCACCCGTCAGGGTGGCAAGGTTGGTAGAGTCGTGAGCTCGCAATGTGTAGCGTCCCTGCGCATTCGGTCAGCGGTTCGAGTCCGCCTAGTTCGTGCTGACGTGGTGGCGCTTTGCATAGTCAATAACCTTGTAGTTGGTACTTGCAAAGTGTCTAGATAGGATAAAAATCTTATCTTATCTTATCTCTCTCTCTCTCTCTCTCTCTCTCTCTCTCTCTCTCTCTCTCTCTCTCTCTCTCTCTCTCTCTCTCTCTCTAATAAGTTATATCAGCCCCATCACTTTTCGGCTACCCTTGAAAGGTGTCGCTGAATACCCTCCCGCCATCTCGCCCGCTCCTTTTTTTTTTTTTTTTTTTTTTACATGACAAGGAACTGGCCAAGGGGAAAACAAAAATGGGTAACACAAAGCCCGCTTAGTTGCCAGTCCCTATAAAGAAGACAGTAAGAGATTAAAATAAAAAAGAGGGGTGAGCCAATTTAGTTCGGGAGGTGTCTTGTTACTCTTCTTTTGAAAAGATGTAAGTCATAGGAAAGTGGAAAAATAGAAACAGGAAGAGAGTTCCAGAGTTTACCAGTGAAAGGGATGAAAGAGTAAAGATACTGATTACCTCTTGCATTAGGAAGATGGACAGAATAGGGATGAGAAAGACTAGAAAGTATTGTGCAGCGAGGCCGCGGGAGGGGGGGGAGGCATGCAGTTAGCAAGTTCAGAGGAGCAGTGAGCATGAAAATAACGGTAGAAGTCAGTCAGTCAGAGGAGAGGAGTTGATGAGAAGAAAAGATCCTATCACTCCCTGTCGACATTATACACTTTGCAACCAATCCACAAAGGTACCGTCACTCGGAGGTTCCCTAGGCGCGGGCAGGGTGGAGGTGGAAGCAGCTTAAGCCTCATTCCATTACTTCGCTGCTCATAGGAAACGTTCGTTGGTAAATTTCGAAATAGAGTTACTGTATAAGTTGCACAATGAAATACGTTTTGTATGTTATAGAATAATATTGTGTAGTGACCAACATACATACGTATGGTTTTGGAATGAAATCTCTAGCAAGATAAAGAGACAGAAGGTAACGTCACCTCCCCGGGGCGTCGAGGCAAAATCAGTCCTTTGTGCGCATGACGTCAATGGGTATGATGGCCAACGGCGCCACCGTTCAAATATTTTATGGCCTCACTCAGGCCTCACCACCTCTCTCTCTCTCTTTCTCTCTCTCTCTCTCTCTCTCTCTCTCTCTCATCCCGTAAGCCACCCATATTCTTTACCTTGATCAGTATTGTGTACGAGAGAGAGAGAGAGAGAAAGAGAGAGAGAGAGAGAGAGAGAGAGAGAGAGAGAGAGAGAGAGAGAGAGAGAGAGAGAGAGAGAGAGAGAGAGAGAGAGAGAGAGAGAGAGAGAGAGAGAGAGAGAGAGAGAGAGTTCTAGCTAGCACACAAGCTGGGGACGAGACCCTTTACTTGTGTCGCTGTTGCCGCTTAGCGGGACAAGCAAAGTTCATTGCCCACCTGACATGCAAGGCCATGCCTTATTTTCTTATGTTCTTATGTTCTTATATTCATACCTCCTCCCTTCCCTTACCTTCTCCTCCTCCTACCCCTTCCCCTACCTCCTTCTCCTCCTCCTCCTCCTTCTCCTCCATCTTCTCTTTCACTCTCACCCTCCTCCTCGCCCTCTTAATTCTTATTGACGTCACTTCCCCCAGCGCGGCAAAAGGGAGGTGACGTTACCTTCTGTCTCTTTACCTTGATCTCTAGGGTCACTGCTGCAACCACGCATCAGTTAGGTTGGAGGTTTTACAGAATATGGGTGTAATCCAGCACGTAGGAAAACAAAATAGTATATTTACGCACCTTCCTTTATTTCTTGGCTTAATCACTGGAATTGCAACTAAAAACGTGCAGAGTTCATGTGCCACATACATATTTAAGGATTTTGTAAACAAATTACCTATCACATTTTAAAAACATTATTTGTTAGGCAGCAGTTCAATATTGAAACCGAATCCGATGGATTGCGAATCCGTGTCAGCAGTGCTGACACGGATTCGCAGTCATCTGGTGAAGCATCAGAGACCTCAGCAGTCTGGGTTCACGCCTGGTAAGTCAACAACGGACCGTATCCTAGCGCTTCGTGTCCTGGTGGAACGCCGACGTGAGTTTCGACAGGGGATGCTTGCAGCCTATGTTGATCTCAAGAAGGCATTTGACTCAGTGCATCGTGAGTCACTTTGGGATCTTCTGCGACTTCGAGGGATTCCTGCAAGGACTACTGGTTTGATAACTGGTCAGTATTCTGGGACTGAGAGTGCTGTGAAGTGTGGAGCAGGTGTATCCAGCTTCTTCCCTGTGAATACAGGAGTGAGGCAAGGGTGCGTCCTTGCCCCATCACTTTTCAACGCTTGCATGGACTGGGTATTGGACAAGGTTGTAGATCAAAGTGATTGTGGAGCATCCGTCGGCAACACCAAGATCACTGATCTTGTTTTTGCCGATGATGCAGTAATCTTTGCTGAGTCGCTGGAGGTCCTGGTGATGGCTCTCGGGGCGCTGCACGAGGAGGCAAAGCCTTTGGGACTTGAGGTCTTCTGGCTCAAGACCAAGGTCCAGGTGCTTGGAGACTTACTAGATGAAGCAGTACAGTCTGTTCATGCGTGTGGCGAGGACATTGAGATCTTGGAAAGTTTTACCTACCTTGGTAGCGCAGTCCATAATGACGGCGGGTCACGCCAAGAAGTCTTACGGCGGATTGGCATAGCCCACGGTGGATGAACTCGCTCAGCGGGAGTATTTGGCATTGTCGGTACCTGTGCAGAAGCTCAAAAAGATCCGGATCTTCAAGTCGCTTGTGATCCCTGTCTTACTCTATGGTTGTGAGACATGGACACTAAATAGTGACTTGAAGAGACGAATCAATGCCTTTGGTAATAAGTGTCTGCGCAGAATCATGGGGTATCGCTGGGATGATTACGTGTCAAATCAGCGATTGCACCGTGAGACTGAATCGAGGCCTATTACCTGCATAGTCCGTCAGCGCCAACTTCGGCTATATGGGCATGTGGCACACTACCCTGAAACCGATCCTTCCCATCGGGTTGTATCTGTAAGAGACAATCCGGCGTGAGGAGGCCAAGGGGGCGCCCGCAAGGCTCGTGGCTGGGGCAAGTTGATGTTTCTTGCGAGAGCTGTTTGGTATGGGAAAGGAGCCTGCATGGGAACTCGCGCGTGGTGACCCCCGGGAGTGGCGTCGTAGGGTGGGCGAGGCGACGCGCCCCCCGGCGTATGCCCCCAATGATTGATTGATTGAGTTCAATATTTGTTTACATCATCCATTTGTTGATAAGATTGCACGTGCCTACATATTAATGTCTGTCTGTCATCTGACCATTTACTAATCAACTAACTATTTGAAAGTGGATCTACCTCAATACGCATATGTGTGTGTGTGTGTGTGTGTGTGTGTGTGTGTGTGTGTGTGTGTGTGTGTGTGTGTGTGTGTGTGTGTGTGTGTGTGTGTGTGTGTGTGTGTATGTGTATTTGTATGTGTGTGCTTGTGTGTGTGTGTATTTGTATGTGTGTGTGTGTGTGTGAGAGAGAGAGAGAGAGAGAGAGAGAGAGAGAGAGAGAGAGAGAGAGAGAGAGAGAGAGAGAGAGAGAGAGAGAGAGAGAGAGAGAGAGAGAGAGAGAGAGAGAGAGAGAGAGAGAGAGAGAGAGAGAGAGAGAGAAGAGATGAAAGCACAAAATAAGGCATAGACAGATGAAAAAAGACAGCTAAAGTGACAAATGGATGTGGCATATAATGACATTTCAGCAAGGGAAGAATGGCGAGAGAAAATACTGGAGTGGAGGGTGCTTGGATTTGGCGATAAGGGAATGGAAGTGCAATAATGAGCTAATCTCGAAGAATTACATTTGCTTAGTGTTCCGCACAAGTATGATAAGCAAGAGAAAAATGTTGTGCTCAAAGGAAGATGGATTGATGGCAGGGAAGAACAGGACAGACGGTTTAGCATATTAAGATATAGATAAATAAGACACTGATTGTATCTACTGGAAAGGTTGGGAACTACATGACAATAGTTGGTGATAATTACTTTAGTGACGAGTTAAAATATCTAATGAGAGTCCATGTAATGTTTTAGTCAGTTTGGTATTTCAATTTTCCTGCAACATGTCTATACTAAACTTACTATATTTACACTTATATTTATAATATATATATATATATATATATATATATATATATATATATATATATATATATATATAATATATTATATATATATATATATATATATATAATATATATATATATATATATATATATATATATATATATATATTATATAAGTATATATATTATATATATATATATATATATATATATATATATATATATATATATATATATATATATATATATTATATATATTTCTTACTATATTTACATATCCGACATAACTGACGTATGATATAAACACATGCATATCCCCGCCATCTGACTATCTTTACGTTCTGCGACAACTGCATAGAAAATGTTCATGATACTATCGCAATGTCAGTCAGTTTTAACTTCTAACATATATAATAACTTACATAAATATTCCTAGTGAATTACACCTATTATCACCCCAAGTGTAACAAGTAGTACATCTTCCGTACAGGATATTTTCCTGTATTTAACATCAAATGAACCAGTGTATTTTTAGAAACATTATAAACATATAATTATACATCTATGTAATGATCATATAATTATATGTATATCTTTCCTGCAATGTTTCACCGTGAGACCCATGAGCACCTTGCACTCTCTAGGCTCGAGTTAAGTATGTCACGGGACAAATGCCTAGCTATCAGCATAAATTTAAAGGGTTTCAACGAACTACGTACCAGAGGAGACGAGCGACACAAGCCGGGAGAAGAAGGGACAGAAAGCCTCGGGACACACTACCAACATCTCATCCCACGAGCTCCCTGGCACTCCCTGGCTGTGTTCAAGACAGGAGAACAACTTGGATCTCCACGCTGCCAAGACCTCCTCTCAAGCGTTCATCCGAGACTCCCTGGCTTGGTGTCACTACATAATTGGTTGTAAATATTCAGTGTTCCTTAACGGACTTAACAATAAATGTGTAAAAACCTGAAGTACCATTTTAACTCAGCCAACTAAGTCACTACTAATATACCGACTTATAAATGGTGGCATAAGCGGTGTTAAGATACCCCACGCAGTCTACAAGAAACTACAAGCCAAACTCCGACCATTCTACAGCTTTCCACGTCTACCAAGATTATAAGCCGCTCTTCAACAAGCAACGTACAACCAGCCAGTACCAATACCACAACCACAACCATCAACCTGGCAACCTCCGTACTTTCTATCAACCACAACCAGCCAGCACAACTAAGATATCATCGTACCAAGCCGAAGCACTACAATCTACAATCTACAATCAATACAATCTACAACAATCTACAAGTGTTTCTACAACTACAAGTAGTAACTACAGAGGGAGTGTGAGGCAGACACACTTCAAGCAACTAGCTTCGTCAGCACATTCCGTAGTCACGAGGTCACCAGCGCTCCACAGCCACCCAAACCCCGCTGCCAGACAACCTCGCCACCACTACAACATCTCAGCTCACCGGCTCTACGTATCTTCCGCCCCGAATACGCAAGACACAGATCTTCTCATCATGGCCCACCGCAACACAACAAGCAACAAAGCAACACAACACCCTTCCCTTGGACAGAGACACATTCACAACCACCCCTCACTACCCTTCAGCAACACGGCAACACCACCCCCGCCCCTCACCCTCTAGCTGTCTTTCGAGCGTATAACGCTTAGTCAGCCCCCCCCCCCCCACCCTGCAGCACACCTCCCTGCCGCACCGCGCCCTTGACACACACCACAGCCACTACCAACCTTCTCACACTATGGACTTAAGCGCGTGCCCCACCACACAACTATCTGAGTATATAATTATTATTTCTTATTTTGTGTATGTATATGTTGTTATTTTTTCTAATATGAATTCTTTGACAGAATGTGTATATCCGGCGACTGTACTACATCCGTCATCCTGGCACTCGCTGTGTTGATCATCCTTCACTCACCAGGCCCTCACCTAATCATTCACCGATGCTAGTAGCAAACAGCTAAGTAATATTTTACAGTTTTAGGTGAGCAGGTATATTTAGTGTTAACACAGTGCTTTTAACATACACCACACATTTAACGGACATTTTCAATTTAGAAGAATATTATAGTGCTATTTTAACATAGTTTTACATTTAATATTACAATGGCTACGTACAGTACATCTTTACAGACTCCGTCAGAGCACTTACATCATTGTACACAGCAAACGTACATCTATCCCTCATACTATAGGCGAAGTGCTAGACCGCATTCTTCTCACAACTTTTTCACTTCAACACATGGTAGGAGTAGAAATTCTTCCCGCTATATGCAACATAAGCATTTCACATGTCCCCCTTATCAGGTGAAGCGACGTTATCAACGTCATGATAGCTACAATTACGCACGTACTAGCTGTTTTTGTGTGTTTTGTAAAGTTCCAGGACATACTCTGTCACATTGTAGGTCAATAGACTACAATAGATACGTAATTTACAAGAAACAGTATTGTGTATATCACAATTCCTGGAGTCATAACTCCGACCAGTGCCGTTATTTGCGACGCAGACAACAACACGTATTCCCTCCCGCCGACGGAGGAAAGGGTTTTTAGGCAAATACAAAACCCGCCCCTACATTACACATGTTTCTCATGGTGACGCCACAATGTGAAAGTAGTACAGGGTTCCCAGAAGTTAACATAGTAAAGCAATATTTTCCTTTACCCATGCCAGACAAGGTTAAACCTATCATTACAGTTCATTCTACTGAACAAACATTTACAGGGTACCTTCGTATTGACATTACTGCAAATGATGATAACTTAGATGAGGTATTTATAGGTACATGTACTTTATATGAAGTTCTCACTGTACCTGTCATTCACAAGGACAAGCAATTAACTGCTTTTATGGACACAGGTGCAGGAGCAAATATTATGGACAGAGATACACTGAATACATTACGTAAAGAAACGAGGTCTGTCCTTTTCTTAGAGCCTCCGTCCATCAGATTGACAGGTTTAGATAGCAAGAAATTCCGTCATTGGTAAAGTATGGCTTCACTTAAAATTTGAGGAATTCGTGCCTGCAACCCCTGTCTGTTTCCATATATCACAGGGATTATCATTCCCTGCTGACCTCCTGATAGGTATTTCAACAACGCGAGATGAATGCATTGAAGTTTGTCCACACTTACACGGGATTAGGTATTATGGAACATATATACCCGAAGTCAAAAATCCTTCCCCAGTGCTTACATTTAGTGCTTTAGTTATGCAATAGTGCAAGTTCCTGAAATTAACGTAAATGCAATTACTAGCGTGCCCGAACGGCCATCAGAGGTGACAGCTCACAGTGTAATAGATTCACTGAGTAACACTGAAACTGATTCCTGTTCTACCCCGACTGTTCTCTGTCCTTCGCAAGATTCTGAAACACACCGTGCCTGTCTAGTGGAAGACATTTCACTAAACGGTCGCGAATCTCTTTTGGTATCTCTGAAACTTGCAGGTGTGAATGATGATTGCGAAGCTATATGTTTGAGTGAATCAGTACGAGTGCATACTCTTTTCATGGAATCAGCTTTGTGCAGTGTTAACACCAAGGACATTACTAAAATGTAATTCATAATAAGTCACCGTGCACTCAAAAGCTGCACACAGGAGCGTACTTAGCCGATTTCGTAGTCACCCCAGCTGCAGTGGGTCTGATTGCAACTTTGCCAGTAGTTCCCATTTTATCAACTGGAGACCCTGTCACTGATCATGCACAGTGTGGTACAGGATCCCACTCAGTCCTTCCTAGAGGATATGGATTTTCCCAGAGTCAAAAGCAAGCCCCTATTGCAAGTACTAACTGCAAATCATGACACAATTGCCATACAAGGTGATTCTTTAGGTACGACAAACCTTATTGCACATCACATTCCTTTGCTACCTGATACACAACCTATCTACATTCCAGCATATAGGTTACCCCACTCACAAAGGTCTATACTTGATGGCATGGTTAAAAAAATGTTATAGGATGATGTTATTGAACCATCCACCAGCCCATGGAATTTTCCATTATTTTTGATCCCTAAGAAAACAGGCGATTGGCGACCGGTCGTAGACTATCGGCGCCTAAATGATGTTTGTCAAGTTACCAGGTATCATTTACCAGTATTGCAGGATATTCTGATGTCCATAGGGCCTGATAAGAAAGTGTTCTCAAACACTGGACCTTGTCAGGGGATACTGGGCAGTCCCATTACATGAGGTATCTAAGGACCTCACAGCGTTCAGTACTCCTGCAGGCCATTACGCTTTCAAAAAGCTACCATTTGGAATAGCAGGCGCACCATTAGCTTTTCAGTATCTAATCAACACTGTTTTCTCTGAATTACTAGGAGATACAGTTTTTGCATTCTTGGACATAATTATTTGTACCCCCGACACAAACTCTCACCTACGCACACTAGACAGGGTACTTTCTAAACTTAAAGATGCTAATTTGAAGGTTTTAAAATAACAAAATGTTCCTTCATGAAGAACAAATTTCTTTCTTGGGTCATGTTTTGGATGCCACCAAAGGGTTTTCATACTACCACGTCTAAGGTAGATGCAAGTGATAAATTTTCCAACCCCTAAGAATGTCAAAGCCCTCAGAAGTTTTTTGGGCCTCAGTGGTTTTTACAGACAATTTATCATGGATTACTCACGAATTGCAAGTCCACTATCACATCTCTTAAAGAAAGATGTAGAATTTTCATGGGAAGCTCCACAAGAGCAAGCTTTTTCTAAATTAAAGGCATTTTTTGTGTGATGCCCCAGTCCTTGCTTACCCAGATTATACACGTCAGTTTTACACTTTCACTGATGCATCGATATAGGGCCCTTTGGGGCTGTTCTAATGTAGAAGGATGATAGAGGTACATGGCGTGCATAGCTTATGCCAGCAGAACTCTTAATCCCCTAGAGCGTAACTATTCAACAACCCATAAGGAAGCTCTGGGCGTCGTATGGTCTTTGAAGCATTTCAAATTGTAATTTATGGGTACAAAAATTCTTTTTAAACAGACCATGCACCTGTAGTAGAATTATTCAATTCAAAGGAACGTCAGGCAAATTAGCACGTTGGCGCCTGACGATACTAGACTTCCACCCAAGATTTGAGTATCGCCCGCAAAATAAATATCGTGGCTGATTCATTATCACGAAATATTGCACTTGTAACCCAACACCTGAACCACCAAAAAAATGACACCCAAATCGCCTATTCCCAGCATTAAAAAGGAACAGCGAAATGATTCCTTCTGTCTCCCATCATTTACTACTTGGAGTCAGGTGATGATACACAATTGCCAAAATTACCCGTCCCACTTACTGAGTTTAGGCTAAATACAACCTTTTGGTGCGAGATACAATCTCACGACAGGGCAGGAACCTAAACGCCAGGTTACACAGCGATTGTACCTTCAACACTTATACCAAGATTTCTTTCCCTTTTACATGATTTTTAGCCTTGCAGGTCACCCAGGGAAAGATAGATGCTTGCACCAAAACACGTTTAGAATACTTTTGACCATTCATGGCCGGATATTTTTTGCTCACATAGATAAATGTCAGTCATGCGCTGAAAAAAAAAGGTTCAGTTGGTAAAACCCGCCCCTTATGCTACCTTATCCTACACCTAAAGAACCTTGGGAGACAATAGCCATTGATTTGCTAAAACTCCCACTAACAGAATCTGGTTCTCAATACTTGTTAGTAGGCATTGATCATTTTTCTAGGTTTTCAGTTTTGGTCCCACTGAAGGACAAAACGGCTCTAACAGTTGCTAAAGCACTTACGGATGAAGTTTTCTTTAAAGTCAATACACCATCCACATTGCTCTCGGACAATAGTACCGAGTTTAACAATCAAATTCTCACTGAAATTTGCAAACTATTCAACATAAACAAATATAACATAACTAGCTATCACCCTAGCAGCAACGGCATGGTAGAAAGACAAAATAGGAAGATTATCCAACTCCTGAAGTCATTAGCTCAACCATAAAGTTCACACTGGGATGAATGGATGCCACAAGTATCTGCCACACTAAACTCTTCCTTACACAAGTATACATGTGAAACGCCATATTTCATTGTATTTGGGCAAGACAAAAGACTACCTTACACTCTTCTAGAGCAGAGTACACAGACAATATATAATTTTGATGACTACGTAATAGTTAGAGTGGCTGATTTTCAGAAAATATACAAGCGTGTCACAGATGCTATTGATTTGTCCAGAGAGGACATGATTAAATACCAACGCCCATACAGGGCAGAAAAGCCAATTGCTATAGGTGATGTAGTATACTTTCAGGTACAACAATTAACGTCAAAGTTAGATTCTACATTTGAAGGACCTTACAGGGTCATTGCCATTGAGCATGGACACAAGATAACTATACAGCATATTTATAAATACCATGCAAAGACAGTCTATATTGACCAGGTTAAACGAGTAGGTAGAGGATTAGATACAGGTGAAGAATTGCCATGCCGAAATACTAAAACACAAATGATGACACACACACTGCTACAAATGATTACCGTCACAAATTGCGGTCACACACGCAAAATCAGTAGTCATTCCAGTCCATACCATTTCATATCATTACATTTTATATCAGTTCACCTGATTATTTCACAATTACCATGTATTCTGAATTTTAATGTGTGTTGTTATCTTTTTAGGAAAAGGTCTACACAACACACTAAGCCAATGTTATTTACACTCTTGAAAATACTTAACATTGGAGTTTTACGATTTTTTTTTGGTTTAGCTACATATTGTTCTGACCAACTACTAGTAGAAACTGATATAGTTTCCATGTTTACCTTGTAACTCTTGCACGATAGAAACTCTAATGGATAGCAGAACCTTGATAACCTATGTATATCTCTTCAAAATTAGAATAAATATTATGTAACTGTTAAAGTTGCACCACAGTGCTTTGCATGACATTCTTTCTTCCTCAATTGAAGGAATTATTACGCACTTATTGTAGAAATACATTATTTACTTGCATGAAATACTAACCCATTGCATTAATACTAACACATGTATTAAGTGCATAAGTGAATTACATTCACTACAGGAATGAATTACTTAGTCTTTCCTGTTGTACCACGATCACTATTGGAATGATAGGATTATGTACTTAATAACATACTAATCTAGGTACTATATGCATGACAAGCAGTTCCTCCAGAACTATTTACATACATGATGCTCACATGTATTACCTATGTACAACTAACTAACCATTTATCATTACTTCCTAACAAATTCAAACTCGCAGAGAAATTACGAATGACTACTTGTCTTAATACAGACCTCAGAAAACATTGATTGATCACAGTTAAACTTATTTCTCTTAGCGTTGTTCACCAGTGAAGAATTTTAAATTTTTTTACCACAGCTGAAATTTCTTCGTCGCAGTAAGATTGATAAATCGTTTCCCTTTTCTACCACATGGCACTATAAACATATTTGAAAATTTATACCCTATCTAGAATTTTACATGGTTCTCTGTTCAATGTAACTTTCCCATCAACATCTTTGCTATTCTCTGAGAGCTCCATGCATGTTTCAGACACTTTGTCTCCTTTCATGGCAGATACGGTAAATATCATATCAATATGTGCCCAGTTGTTGTTTTTTCTTCCAATTAAAAAGTTTCAGCTGTAGCATATAAAATTTGCCCTAATGAGGATTAATGTATTATTCCACGTCATACCAAATATGCCCACCTTATCATTTTACAGTTCGAAATGCTTTACCAGCTACCTGTGCATTTCCCTTGATAAGATTTACCTCCAATCGGAATCTTTTCCTATTCCACTCCCGTGGAAACTTAAATTTTGGTGTACAGTTTACTTTATCACTCCCGTGGAGAACACCAAATCTAAATTTTTATTCGCCTTAGTGACAGTTTCTTGTCCTCACGCATAATCCATACTTTAATGGTTAATCATGCTTCTTTAGCACATGATTCTTACAAGTTCAGTACAAGAGTGCTCATCACTCTCCCTGTTATACATCACCATGTTTTCTGAAGTTCATTCAAATGTGTAAACTTCATTTAATTTCTCTGCTAGTCAATTTTTACACTCGCTGATGTAAAAATATTTTTTACAATAGGATTGATTTATTATCATTTATGTATGATTTTTGGCAAACTTGGATTTGCCCACACACAATGCAAACACAGAAGCAGCTCTACAGTCAGACGAGTCTTCGTCATTACTTGACTCGTTCAGGGTTTTTAACGATTACTTGACGATTTAAGCTTACAATTTCATTACATGAAATCTTAAGTTTTCAATTTTTCCCTGTACTTTTCACAGCTACTTTCGCTGACAGTTGAGTTTGCTAGCTACCGTCTACGGTACACGTACACTTGCTACACCTTACACTTGAAAATTATTAACAGTGATATTTGCACATTGTGGATTTACCCACACTAGTACTGACACATATATATGATTTTACTCGGCCATGTCATTTTCTTTGATGTTGAACATCATGTAATCCATTGTTTTCCAAATTTTTCTGTGGTTTTTTTTTTTAGCTCAGGGTTTACTCACTATTAGCGTAGGAATTATGCTTTGGGAAGTTTAGAGTTTATATTTTATATATATTTAGCCTTTAGTTAGGTGTACCATTTGTTATTCCCTAGCTAATTCTTATGTGCCTAGTTTGAGGACAAATTATATAGCGGCCCGAGCAATATCAGTCAGTTTTTACTTCTAACATATTAATAACTTACATAAATATTACTAGTGAATTACACTTATTATCACACAAGTGTAACAAGTAGTACATCTTCCGTACAGGATATTTTCCTGTACTTAACATCAAATGAACCAGTGTATTTTTAGAAACATTATAAACATATAATAATATATCCATGTAATGATTATATAATTATATGTATATCTTTCCTGCTATGTTTCACCGTGAGACCCATGAACACCTTGCACTCTCTAGGCTCGAGCTAAGTATGTCACAGGACAAATGCCTAGCTATCAACATAAAGTTAAGGTTCAACGAACTGCGTACCAGAGGAGACGAGCGACACAAGCCGGGAGAAGGAAGACAGAAAGCCTCGGGACACACTACCTACAACAACTCATCCCACGAGCTCCCTGGCACTCCCTGGCTGTGTTCAAGACAGGAGAACAACTCGGATCTCCACGCTACCAAGACGCTCCTCTCAAGCGTTCATCCGAGACTCCCTGGCTTGGTGTCACTACATAATTGGTTGTAAATATTCAGTGTTCCTTAACGGACATAACAATAAATGTGTAAAAACCTGAAGTACCATTTTAACTCAGCCAGCTAAGTCACTACCAATATACCGACTTATAGAAAGAAACAAACAATGGGAAGAAAAACAAGGAATTCTAGCATTCAAAACAGTAATCAAGCAGTTGTTAGCTAATTAATGTAAATTCTACACTGCTATTTCCTTGATGCAATTTGTGATTTGTTAATTTGCCGTCCAGAGCTTATACATTCTGCCCTCCACTCCGCTCACTCTCTTGTATTTCTTCTAATCGTTTATTTTTCCTCTTTTTCCTTCTCGTTCAAAGACGACCCATCAAGGTAATTTCATATTTCATGCAATCTTTAAATTTTTGTATATAATATTTATCCCTAATTCACCGTACTCCCTCCTTCGATCTTTTTTCCTTCGATTGTGTTCTACTCTTCACACCCATTATACACGGTAATTACATCTCTAATCAACATTTTTACTCATTTTATTTTCTTTACATATGTTTACATCGTTGCTCTCAAGTTATTTCTCCTTCGATTGCGTCAACCTCCCGTGCTTATACCAATCCGTTTCTTTCAGTAAACGCATTTTCTTCCTTATTTTTGTATTAGCACGAAACTCTCTTTTTCTGTATTCGTTCTTCCATTAACAGTTATCTGCATCAATTAACATTTTTGTTGCTTCTCATTAATTAAATTTTCAGCGCCTTTTGTATCCCTTCGTTACGTTTCCCTCATCTTCTTCATTTCAGTAATTTTCTTTCTCAAAATGTAAATGAGTCTTCCCTGAAGCTTCTCGCATGTCTTTTTCTTTCAGTTCTTTAATAACTATATTTTTATCCTGGTCTGCCTGTCTATACATGTATAATTATGAATTCAATCACATTACCCGAGATCAAATATCCTGCGCCGCACTTCTAAATATATTCTCCCAGTGAGCCTTGGAAGTAATGTGTGTTTATAATGAATGGTATACATAGAGGCAGCAGAGTTCTATAAGATGGATGCATTTCTAATTATATTATCCTAGTGAGCCTAGGAAGTAATGTGTGCATGGTTTATTATATGTATGGTAGAGGCAGCCGAGTTCTATAAGATGGGATGAGATGACAAGGGAACACAGACTATTGAAGGCAACATTCCAAAGATAAGATACGCAGAAGATTCCAAATATAAAATACGCAGAAGATTCCAAAGATAAGATACGCAGAAGATTCCAAAGATAAGATACGCAGAGGATTCCAAAGATAGGATACGCAGAAGATTCCAAAGATACGATACGCAGAAGATTTCAAAGATAAGTTACGCAGAAGATTCCAAAGATAAGATACGCAGAGGATTCCAAAGATAAGATACGCAGATCTTCAACAAAGCTGTATGATTAAGCGAGATATATGAACATCGTCTGGGATGTGAGCAAGGATCAATAATACTTCATGAAACAAGCAATTGAAGAGGTAAATGCACAAAAATTGATACAAACACAACGGAAGAGAGCTGCAGAAAAAAGAAAAAAAAGTATAAGAAGCACGAAGACCGGTGAACGATGCCAAATATTTACTTTGGATTAAGTTAATTCTGATCTAAAAATATAGTTGAAAATTTGAATATAATTTGAAAAAAGAAGTAGTACGTACCAATACCTTGACAGAAAATGCGATAAAGGTTTGCTAGTGTTGCAATACAAGATGATAAGAAATAATGGAAAGATTATATATATTTTTGTTTTCTTGTATCCCTTTCAAATCAAATAATTAAAGTGAAAATGACAAATGTGAGATAAGATAAATTGCGGCCACAAGAGACTATTATAGATTAAGGGTTTGTCTTTATGAACCAAAACTCGCTGCAAACCAAAGGAAAACGAAAAACGTATACAAGTATACGATGCGTTCTATTTAATAGCATGATGAAATGGTACGGACAAATATCTGCCAAGAAAACAAATGAGGAAAAAAACGAGAGGATACACTGTTACGGATAGATGCATATCATATATACAAACGATCTCGTAATTAATGCATTAAACTGTGACGAGATGGTGAGGGAGGCAGAAAAAAGGAGAGGATTTTTTTTTTTTTATCTGGTTACATCATTAGATAAGTGCATGAAGGGAGTCAGTAGCGTGACTAGAAAAGGCGCGAAATTTTCTACATTAAATTTCAATTTATGATGCATTGTGTCAAAATATATTTCAATGCAGATCTATACGCGAAATGAAAGTAGTTACATGATGAGGACGAAAAAGAAAATTATGGAAACTGCAATAGCAAGGCATCTAACTAACTCTATATATCTAAATGTCTACCTGAATGCCTCACGAATAAGCAATACAAATTAGTATCTCATGGAGTATTATATTCAGTAACTCGTTAAGGCGACCATTTAATGACGACAACCAACACTTTCTTTATTACTAATTGGAAGAAAAAAACACTTCAGTACTCACCAGTCTTAATAACAGTTGTGAAGAACAATCTCCTGGATACCAATATGTAAAGTGGATCGCCTCGATAAACAAGCCGCTGGAAAGAAACCAACATGTGTTATAAAGCTGCGAAAATATGCGACATAAGTACAAGCTTTTAAGCCATATTTCCATAAAAAATACATGAAACAGAGCCATATTGATCCCCATCTCTTTGGACTGCAAGAGGAAGGGGAAGTTTTCATTCGTATAGCATTTCACGATTAGGCTTCTTGGATTAGATTGAAACAAACTTCGCAGGAGTGTCACTAAATAGCCTACCATGTTTACTATATAAGATTCAGTGCGTTTTTTTATATTTCAACATTAGTGATTTGTAAGATGAAAAAGTCATAATTACATCACCAAATATGTCAGCGTTAATTGTAACGTTGCCTAGAATATAATACATAATAAACATCGGTATTCCTGTATATCATTATAATATTCCTGCAATGGCCATTTCTATAATTTAAGATAATTTCTTTTCAAAACAGTTTTCATCAGTAGTGTTTCTCAATATTTTCATCCTCTAAGCTTCTGTAATGGTTTCTTCAATTAGATTCATGTTCGAACTTTCGTGTGTGTTTTTCTTACGTAAATAACTACACAAGTTGGGCTTTTGTATTTGTGCCTTTTACATTCACTCTAGGATATTTCTTCTCATTAAGATCTAGTAATTATATATATATATATATATATATATATATATATATATATATATATATATATATATACATTTAAGTCAGGTATAATTACAGTGTGTCAACAGTAAATTACACTGGGTTATCCAGAAAATAAATTTTGTAAGTCGTCTAAGTTTTTTCAACTGATTTAGGACAATTTTGCACCACTGAATCCGAAAATGACATCCGTTTCTCTCGATCAGGTCAGGTTTTTGTGCTAAGTCGATTTAAAAAAAATCCGATCATCTGACTAAATCGATTACATTTTTGTGACATTTTCGGTTGATTTTTGTTAATATATCTCATCCGAAATAGGTTTTTATGAGAAAATAATCGTTTTCTAACCCTATTAATTAATTAAATGTTACAAAAAATTGATTAGTGTACATTGAATAGTAGACATTGATAAAGGTAAGTACATATAAATTAGATGTTAGGTCATCATTGTTCAAAATTCAGGGCTTGTACTCCCGTTTTTTCGAACTCCTAGAATACTCAGCGGCAGGGATGTCTCTCTTCAGAGTCCAACAGTAATCAGCCATCATGACTGCATCCCAGCGTCCCTGATACCTGGTATCCATCACTTTCATGTCCTGATGGAATCTCTCCCCTTGCTCGTCGCTCATTGATCCCAGATTCTCAGGAAACCGATCCATATGTGAGAATAAGTAATGCATTTTGATGCTCATGTTGCATCCGAGGTTTCTGAAAGCAGTCAGCATATTGGTGACAAGTTCTGCGTAGCTCCTGGCCTTGTTGTTGCCAAGAAAGTTCTTCACGACCAGGACAAAAGCCTTCCACGCTTCCAGTTCCACTTCGTTCATTGAGTTTTCAAACCCTGGATCTCTGATAAGCTGACGGAGTTGAGGACCGTCAAAGATTCCAGCTTCCAACTTTTCCATGGTCAATCCTGGAAAAGCGTGGCACAAGTAAGTGAAGCAGCCACCATCCTTGTCCAGAGCTTTGGTGAACTGTTTGATCAAGCCGAGCTTGATGTGCAGCGGTGGGAAAAGTATCCTGTCTCTGTCCACCAGAGGGTTGTTTATGACGTTCCTTGCTCTGCAAGGCACCAATTCCTCCCGTACAGGCCAGTCCTTCTTCGTGTAATGCTGAGCTCGGTCCCTACTATCCCACATGCACAGAAAGCACGGGTACTTGGTGAACCCGGACTGTTGTCCGAACAAAAAGTTCACCATCTTCAGGTCAACACAAATCAACCACTCATGCTGATCATAACGAATTTTATCCAGCACGTACTTCACCGCTTCATACTTCTCCTTCAGTGTAGTCGAGTGAGCGAGGGGTACAGAGGCAAACTGGTTGCCGTTGTGCAGCAGAACACATTTCAGCGATCGCTTGCAGCTGTCACTGAACAGTCTCCAATCATCGGGTTGGTACTGTGGCACTCCAAGCTTGTGCAGAAACTGCGCAATATCTGTGCAGTACACCAAGTCCTTCTCTTCAGAGAAAAAATGGAGGTACTCTTGATGTCTGTTGCGGTAGAAGGTGATGCGAGCACTGTCAGAAAGGAGTTTTTTTCCCTTCAATCTGGATGCCAACAGTTCGGCAGAGGACTTTGACAAGCTGAGATCGCGAACTAGATCATTTAGCTCCTTTTGGGAAAAAGGATGTGGAGCATCATCGTTAAGAACCACTTCTTCTTCTTCATTTTCTTCAACACTGGAGGAATCTTCGTCACTAATGTCAGGAAATTCTCCAAAGACAGGTACTGGAATTTCATCACAATGAGCTACAGGACGACGTGCTGATTCAAGATTAGTATACTTGAGGCTGCTCCGGTTCTTGCTGTTGATCCCAAGTCAAATCAATAGCGCAGAAGTAGCAGTCAGTGCCATGGTTTGTCGGCTCCCTCCAAACCATGGGAATTCCAAACTTCAGACAACTCTTCTTGCCCTTGGTCCAACGACGCATATACTCGGTGCATGTCTTGCATACCATGTGTGGCGCCCAAGCTTTATCCTGGTCACCAAGTTTCATACCAAAATAAGTATGGTAAGCACGCTTTATGAAACTTGTGACTGGATTCCTGTTAGGAACAACGGTGTATTCGCCGCAGATGTAGCAGAATTCATCGGGTTTATTTTTGCAAGATCTGGCCGAATCCATTTCATTCACCTGCAAAAGAAAAATACCAGTTAGTCAAGAATTGGCGCATGTAAACACTTCAGAATTCGTTTATTTAAAGAAATAAGAAAGAATTTTGCATCATAATTCAAGCAGTAGGAAAAAGTTAATCAGTGTTTGGGTAGGGGGTATACCGAGGATCTGTAGCAGCCTCTATGCTACTGCAGTATCCTAGGCACGATGAATCAAGAAAAGGGAGTCTGCCTATCGAAAAGACGATAGCAGATATTACACAGCACCACACAAGGTATCCCAAAGGGGGATGCAGTACTGCAGTGGGTTTAATAAAAAGTGTTCAAGTAAAGAAGTAAAAGTTGAAGAGAAGAAGAGGAAGAACAACAGAGGACTGTAAAATCCAGGGATCGTGATTCCGAAGAATTCCTAGTTGGTGACATTGTTTAGGACCACACCCTTGGAACTATCTGAATTGGTGGAATTACTGGATTAGTGGAATTATCTACTGCAAGTACGGTGTTGTATATGGAGGACGATTTCATATCTATAGAAAATACCCGTACATGTAAACAAAAACGTAAAAAAACATCATGTGGCGATAGATAAAAAAAGTTGACCTGATTGAGCAAAATCAATGTGATTTTTGGATTCAGTACATCAAAATTGTCCTAAATCAGCTAAAAAAACTTAGACAATAAATTTGTTGTTAACCAGTGAATTATATATAATTATCAATGATCTTATACCAGCGCAACATCTACCGGCATTTTAATCTCTCAAACACTGCCGCAATGCTGCTTTTCTTATTACCCTCTACCATTATTTTTATGCTCACTGCTCTTTTGAGCCTGCTAGCTGCATGCCTTTGCACCACCCCCCTCCCCCACGTCCCGCGGTCTCGCTTCACAAGACTTTCTTCTTACTCCCATCTCGATTTTATTTATCTTACTAATGCAAAAGTTAACAAGTATCTTCACTCTTTATTCCCTTTCACTGGTAAATCATAGAACTGCTCCTGGTTTAATCATTCTACCCCTCTACGACTTAAATTATTTCAAGAGAGGAGTGTCAGTCAAGACTAAATTGACCTACCCCTTTTAGGTGTCTCTTACTGTCTGCAATATAGGGACTAGTCTTTCAACGGGATTTTTGTTGCTTACTTTTATTCTGCCCTTGACCAGTTCCCTATTATGTAGAAATATCAAATAGACTAATTAGTATATGAAAAAAACCATCCTGCGTGACACAGGCTTAACGGAGGGACAAAAATACCTTCAAATTAAAGAACAACGCTTTATTTGGTTTCCTTACTAGAAAAACTTATTCGCTCAGCCCTCCATTTGTGGAGCAAGTTTCTTCTTCTTTTGGGATTATGAAAGTTTCGAGCCTTAGTTTTTGAAGCGATAAATTTGTGATTTTTCTCAGCGTTTCATTTGTGGTTTTTCTCAGCGGTTCGTTTGCGATCTCCTCTATACAAACCTAGCTTGTGAGAGAGATAATATACATATTTCCGTTCCTATAATAGTGCAGCAGTAATGGTTGCTTGCCTGCCTGGCCGTTGTGTTGGTCGCGAGATAGATAAGCTTCCGTCCAAGTCAGTCCTCATTGATAACAATACAGCGTGCCTTTACAGAGCCAAATTAGTATCGTATTAAAAACATTAATTCATTCCACAAACAGCTATAGAGAAAAGGACTACCGGAAACGAGAAATTAGGAAACACACCTGTAGTACTGTACTTGCAATATTTGAATTGATATACCATACTGTAAAATATATAAATGAGCTTCTTGAGATGCTAATGATCCTCAATTGCCAAACGAGAATCGTTGTGACAGTTATAACACAAATTGCAGCGATAAGATAAGTTATATATCCATGATTTGATTTACTGTAAATGTTATGTAGGTAAAGTATGTTTTTTTCTTGAAGCAAAATATATTATTTCTCAGAGAGAGAGAGAGAGAGAGAGAGAGAGAGAGAGAGAGAGAGAGAGAGAGAGAGAGAGAGAGAGAGAGAGAGAGAGAGAGAGAGAGAGAGAGAGGAGAAGAGAGAGAAGAGAGAGAGAGAGAGAGAGAGAGGAGAGAGAGAGAGAGAGAGAGAAAAAAAAAAAAAAAACCAAATACAGACAGACAATCAATGAAAGAAAAAATTATGTACGAAATAATAGTTAATTCCACAATCTAAATGTATCATGAACAAACTACAATTACTGCGACCGTCACATATCAAATACAATCAATCAATCAATCATTGGGGGCATACGCCGGGGGCGCGTCGCCTCGCCCACCCTACGACGTCACTCCCGGGGGTCACCACGCACGAGTTCCCATGCAGGCTCCTTTCCCATACCAAGCAGCTCTCGACAAGAAACATCAACTTGCCCCAGCCACGAGCCTTGCGGGCGCCCCCTTGGCCTCCATCACGCCGGATTGTCTCTTACAGACAAAACCCGATGGGAAGGATCGGTTTCAGGGTAGCGTGCCACATGCCCATATAGCCGAAGTTGGCGCTGACGGACTATGCAGGTAATAGGCCTCGATTCAGTCTCACGGTGCAATCGCTGATTTGACACGTAATCATCCCAGCGATACCCCATGATTCTGCGAAGACACTTATTACCAAAGGCATTGATTCGTCTCTTCAAGTCACTATTTAGTGTTCATGTCTCACAACCATAGAGTAAGACAGGGATCACAAGCGACTTGAAGATCCGGATCTTTGTCCTCCTGCACAGGTACCGACAACGCCAAATACTCCCGCTGAGCGAGTCCATAACACCGTGGGCTATGCCAATCCGTCGTAAGACTTCTTGACGTGACCCGCCGTCATTATGGACTGCGCTACCAAGGTATGTAAAACTTTCCAAGATCTCAATGTCCTCGCCACACGCATGAACAGACTGTACTGCTTCATCTAGTAAGTCTCCAAATACCTGGACCTTGCTCTTGAGCCAGGAGACCTCAAGTCCCAAAGGCTTTGCCTCCTCGTGCAGCGCCTCGAAAGCCATCACCAGGACCTCCAGCGACTCAGCAAAGATTACTGCATCATCGGCAAAAACAAGATCAGTGATCTTGGTGTTGCCGACGGATGCTCCACAATCACTTTGATCTACAACCTTGTCCAATACCCAGTCCATACAAGCGTTGAAAAGTGATGGGGCAAGGACGCACCCTTGCCTCACTCCTGTATTCACAGGAAAGAAGTTGGATACACCTGCCCCACACTTCACAGCATTCATCTAATCAACATATCTCATATAATCATCTGTATCAAATACAAGTATAACAAAAATATATTTAAGCTGCATCATTCCGCCCTGCCCTGCAAAGTACGTACATTCAAAGCTGATTAATGCCGGACGAGGAAAAAAAAGACCCATCAATTGAGAACTACTTTCATTTTCAGACCAAGCTAATTCTGCTTTATAGCATTCTCTGATGACAGTAACCTGACCACTTTCTCTTAATTTTCTTTGTATTAAAAACAATTAATGTATTCTATCGCATGCAATGTCTGATTTAAACTACAATATAGTACATTTCCTTAAAAAAAAAAGTAGGTCAACTTAAATCAGAGCCAGGTAATTTCTCAGTTGGTGAAATTTACTTAGTTCACTGATATAAAGAAAAGAAATCTTCGAAATTGCCGTGCAGATCGAAAAAAATACGAGCCACTGCGCACCTTTCGATGTAACATATAACATGTAAACAATTTTGCCATGGTTATTCATGCTGATAGGACAGTATACCTCGCAGTCTTTAGTAACAAAGCGTTTCACCGGCTCCTGAGTCAAGCCTTTAAATACATGTACATCTAAAATTAATGTGTAATGAATCTAAATGAATGGGAGGCACGCAAGATAACTAAAGATGCATAAATATATTGATCGGTAGAAAAATATTACAATAAATATAAAAATATATAGTAATAATAAAATTACATTTTAGAAAAAGAAAAAAAAAGGTAGAATCAATATCGTATGCAATGATTTTGGGTGAGTCATATTTGAGTCACCTATACAATTTTTTTTTTTGGCTGCCATAGTTTAAGTTGTTTATGTTCAGTGAACAAATTACCCCCAAAAAAAAAATGAAGTGGGTGTAATTACCGCACAGAACAATGTATTTCGAATAATATGTGATACTAGTAGTTTGAATGAGTTCTTCTGGTGCACACACGCCATTTATCTGATGCAATGATAATTTTTCCGGCAACTTTGGTACCTCCTGCTCGCTTCCACACAATGTTTACGTTTGTCTTAGGTTTTATAAGTCTGCTCACTGACTGTGCCAACCAATCAGAGGCTGACTTTACGCTGAAGTGGTTATGTGCCAACCAATCACAGGCTGGTTTTGATCCCCTGAAGTGGTACTGAAAATAAAAGATTAAAAACCCAACATACACAATTACATGCTAACCAAAGAAAATAGATTAGACAAATATTAGACAGCATAGACAAACTAAGTAGAAAAAAACCCAAAATAATCAAATTGATTCATAAATAGACATTGGAGAGATAAATTGAGTATTTATGGGTAAGATTCCATACAGTGGTAATACTTCAGTCCGCTCGTAGTAAAGTTAGAGAATGTGAATGCCAGAGGCGAGCACAAACGCCTCCAGGCGCTGATGAAAGAGAAGCTCTGGGTGGCACGTCGGCGCGGATTTTCCTCAATGCCTATTGCAGAGCTTCAGACTGATTGCTCGAGGAGTGGTGAACGTGCTCCAAGATCCCCGCTGCATCAGTACCGGGGTGGGAGGAAGGGCGTTCACGAGGCAATGAGTTGGCTGGCAGTCGTGTGGAACAGCGGCGAGGTG
>JACEEZ010012281.1:327500-347500 GCA_016584305.1 Chionoecetes opilio | reverse complement strand
AGAGTATCAAGACACGTTCAAAACTAAGTTGGTCAAACCACTTTGAAACTTTTTCACTAACCGGAAGCAAGTAATAACATGAACTTTTATACTTTCTGCCTTAGGCTAGCCAACTATTACGTACAAACATTAATGTTATGTGGTACCTAAGTTGCGAGCGTCAGAATTACGCGGCATTACACACTGTGTAACTACGTATGAGGCTGCTCCTATAAATAATAAAACATGAAAATATCAGATAACAATATATATATATATAATATATATATATATATATATATATATATATATATAATATATATATATATATATATATATATATAATATATTATATATATATATATATATAAGGTTCACTGAATACTGAAATACAATAATTACTTTCCGCTCTTGATCTCCACATTTAATATTTCGTTATGAGATTTGAAGGTCTGGAGAGAGAGAGAGAGAGAGAGAGAGAGAGAGAGAGAGAGAGAGAGAGAGAGAGAGAGAGAGAGAGAGAGAGAGAGAGAGAGAGAGAGAGAGAGAGAGAGAGAGAGAGAGAGAGAGAGAGAGAGAGAGAGAGAGAGAGAGAGAGAGAGAGAGAGAGAGAGCCAGCCAGCCAGCCAGGGAGCGAGCGAGAGAGAGAGAGAGAGAGAGAGAGAGAGAGAGAGAGAGAAGAGAGAGAGAGAGAGAGAGAGAGAGAGAGAGAGAGAGAGAGAGAGAGAGAGAGAGAGAGAGAGAGAAAAAAAAAAATCTAGCCTCTTATATCATAAAACTTCATGAACTATGTCAGTCAGTAATCACTTCTACTATATCATAATAATGTGCACTACAATTGCATTATAATTGTTGTAAGCAATTATAATTGTAGTGTAAATTATTATATATGGCAGAACTTACAACTAGTATGATAAAGCTTCACGTTCTTGTTCATTAAAAACGGATACTATAGCCCAGTGTTTCTCAACCTTTCAAGCCTTTTGGACCCCTTACATCCACTTATATATTCACGGGACCCCTTGGTACGGGATTAGATGGGATATAGTCATTTTACATTTGTATGTAAGAATGGTTAATAAAAAGTTTTCTTTTCACAGGAAGTGGTGTTTATTATTATCAGATTGTTTTGATTGTACAAGCATGATACAAAAATAAAAGAGAAAATAATCCGTGTATATTACGAAATGGAAAATAAAGTAAACTTCACTTCTAAGAAAACAGAATAATTAGGCTTTCAAAATGGTAAATTCTTATTTAGCGACTCTGAAAAATTCAGTTACAAATAACATGGTGATATAGAAGGCTTCCCACATTAAAAAAAAATTATGATCAATTAACTTTTTCTTTCTCTGCAAATGATGGTTATGTTTCACTTAATTAATGTGATACTTGCTGCTGACTGCTAGCAATGTTAGTTATCAACTAGCAGTTATCAATGCGTGGGGGTATTCTTGATAAACTGACACGCATGTCATCTTCGATCCTTAATCTTGACCTATATTTAGTTTTCAGTGCTGTCATGGCTGAAAAGCTTGACTCACATAGGTAGGTGGTGGTGAAAGGTAACAACACTTTCATAGCTGATCCATGAGAAATCGGGAACTCATGAAAACATTGAGCCCAGAAGGTTTCTAGTGGCACTGCACTGAATCGAGTCTTCATGGTACCATCAGATGAGCTCCTCTAATAATTTTGACTGAGGCTTCTGGGAGCTTCATCTCAATATTCTCAATGAAGGGGATTTCTACCCACTGGTAAGAAGCAGCCTGCTACTCAGTTAGATCAGGGAAATAGCTGTTGAATTTCTCCAACAACTTTGACAGGTGCAATGTTACCTGTGCTTTGACTACATTGAAACTAATGCCTCTGTCTTTAATGAATGCATGCATATTTTCAAACATATCAGTGATTCCTGACGAGGTACGAACACGCCACAACTTGAGCTTTCTTTTGAAAGCCTCAACTTTTTGGTACTGAGAAATGTTGTTTGTGTTTGCACCTTGCATTGCTTTGTTCAGCTTATTTTCTTCGCTGAATATGTCTGCCAGGTAGCTCAACTGAAGAAGCCATTTATCATCATTAAAGAAATCTGCAAGCTCAGGCTTCTTCTCTGAGAGGAATGTACACAGCTCCTCCCTTAGGCTGAATAAGCGTGTGAGCATCCGCCCGCGGGACAACCATCTCACCTCTGTATGCATAAGTAGAGATATATAGTTTGCACCTACTTCCTCACAGAGTGCAGCAAACAGTCTGGAATTGGTGGCCCTTGCTTTACCGAAGTTTACAATTTCTACGGCAGTGTTCATAACTGCGTGAAGCCCAGGCTCCAAGTCTTTTGTAGCGAGCATTTCTCTGTGCAAAAAACAGTGAGTTGCAATGGCACGGAGAGCATCTTCTAATATTCTGGTCACGACTCCTTTATGCCTGCCAGTCATGGCTGCGGCGCCATCAGTACATATTCCGATGCAATTAGTCCAACTGATTCCATTATCCTTCATAAAGTCATCCAGAGTTTGAAACACGTCCATTCCTGTAGTTGTTGTTCTCATCTCTTTGCAGAACCCGCCAGGGTGGCGCGGTTGGTAGAATCACGGCCTGGTGTTGCAGAGTCCCTGCGCCATTCGGATCAGCGGTTCGAGTCCACCAAATTCGTCCTGGTGTGGTGGCGCTTTGTACAGTCAATAACCTTGTAGTTGGTACTTGCAAAGTGTCTAGATAGGATCAAAGTATCTTATCTTATATATATCTCTTTGCAAAACAAAAATTCCTCTCGTAATTCAGTCTCCCACATATAGCGCACAAACGCCAGTAGATGTGACATTTTGGACACATCTGTTGATTCATCCAGCTGGATGGCAAAGTCATTGTTACAGAGACGTGCAGTGCATTGTTCCAGTATGTCTTCAGACATTGATGAGATGCGGCGTTTCACAGTGTCATTTGATATTGGAATTTTTGTTGATGCCCTAGCTTTTTCATTCCCTTGCATTTCCCTGACAATTTCAATTGCACAAAGCTTGATCAATTTTTTCTCCCAATTGTGTGATGCATTTTCTGTTGGCAAATTTTCTGACCCACAATATATGAGATCTTAAAGTAATCGTCCAGACCCATATGTTGAATGTTCATTCAAAATACCTAATCCACAAAAAATTATTCATTTTCACAAATTATTTCCCTAAAAACATGACTTTTGTAAAAAGCGCGGGGAAAAAAAACAACAGCCACATTCCAGCCGTGGCGCGAAACTTGCTGGCGACGTCACACGAGTGAGCCTCCCAGACCCGCCCGACACAGACACACGGAGACTCTGAGAAAAATGTAGTACTTGGGGAATTTTGGGTGCTTCTGGTATATTTTTTGTGCGACACGGCACATACTTGCATCCTGCATGGGCACGGCAAGAAAGCCGTGCCATTCCTGAGAGCTTAGCACCCATTCACAACCCACACGGCGACGATATATGTGTGCAGACCTTTGGAGCGACGGGGAGCGGCTGGTAGTAGCCAGGGTACTGCAGCCCTCTCATCTCGGTGGCCTTGCACCTACCCGCCGCTCCCCGCCGCTTGCCGCCGCTGCACACATCTGCACACATATATCGTCGCCCCACAGTTTGCAAATGGGTGCTAAACTCTCGGTAAAGGCACAGCACCCACGCTGCACCCACACAGGATGTAAGTACATGCCACATCGCACAAAAAATATATCAGCAACACCCAAAATTCCCAAAGTACTACATTTTTCTCAGAGTCTCCGCGCATATGTATCAGGCGGTGCTGGGAGGCTCCCTGTTGTGACGTCGCCGACCCATGGTGCGTCGTCTGCTGATAAACAGTTGTGTTTTGAGAGCACGGGGAATTTACAGATTTTGAATGCGGATCATTTAAAAACGGGTGACTGGATGCAAAATGTGACAACATATTGTTGATATACTCGATCATGGCTATATTTTGAATGCATTAAATCAGGAATGATGAAATGGTCTGGACGATTACTTTAAGCAGTTTTTTATACATAGTAGTAGTGGCCTTTAACCCGACTTGTGCACTGCGCAGTTCCTTAGCTTTGCGCTCAAAAAATTCTCTTGACTTATCCTTGTACTGACAATGCTTTGCCTGGAAGTGCCTAATTTATTTGGAGGGCTTCATACTCTCATTGGATAGTACTCTGCAGCAAAGGACGCACTGTGGCTGTTCAACACCTTCACTTGTACTTACTACAAAGCCATAGTTAAGGAAAATATCATCATATTTCCTAATTTTTGAGTCCATAACATGACCAGAACTAATCTTCCTCTTCCTCTCAACGGAAATGACCTCTGCCTCATCATCTGAAGATTTTAGCTCATCACTCTGTTTGTTTGGTAGTTCTTGTTTTGATGAGGACGGTCTAATAACATATTTGTCCATTTTCTTCACAGACAGGTAAACATCAGTCTGGAAAAAGAAAGAAAGATAAAAACTTTCAGGTGAAGAAGACCTACATATTTGTTGCACAGTGTCAGTATTATAGTGTGGCCAAATGAAAAACAAGCAAACAAACAAATTAAACAACATTATGCGAAAACTTACAATCCACAAGGACAGCCAGTCACGCCACGTGTTCAGTCAGCAGCAGTCGTCAGCAGAATGAATACAGCTCTCGGGCTGAGCTCTGGGCAACGCGCTGTGTAGCTATTGCATCATGTTATGCCACCCCGGAAGCAACGTTGCCAACAAATATAGCTTCCTCACTTTTTTAAAGCATTTAGTGATAGGAACATTATAATATATTATACAAATCATCGCCACATTCTGAGAGACGTAACTAGCCAGGGAAAAACTAAAAAACAAACTGGACATCGCGATTAGGACACATTGTGTAATCATGAATTATAAAAAACTGAGCCATGACAGGATTAACTGTAAAATGTATAATTCCCCGTCCTGAGGACCCCTTGATAGGTTTCTGCGGCCCCGTAGGGGTCCGCGGACCCCTGGTTGAGAAACGCTGCTGAGTATAGCCCATTTATCATGTACCTAAAAATGCCTGGTGCAAAATACAGGGGTGGATGTAACATCTTTAAAAGCTGGATGAACAGTCGCGGCCGCCGCGCTGTGTCCAAGGAGGGACAGTAAAGAGAGATATTGTTTTCTCCACCCTTTTGCAGCGACAAATTCTGGCCACGCTTTACATCAATGCGTTGGAAAAGGTAGAATTCTCGTTCGCTGGAGTATTCAATATACCAAGGGAGACTGCCCGCCATACTTCACAAAAATAAGTGATTTAGCATGCTATGGCACCAATTTCAAATTTCCTATATACAAATGTGTGTATATATATATATATATATATATATATATATATATATATATATATATATATATATATATATATATATATATATATATATATATATATATTTATTTATATCTATATACATACATATAAGCCGGTTTTTTTTCTAATTCTCCTCCCTCAGCTAGTTTTACAGTCGCATATAGGATGGATACAGAAACTCTTACTGTAAAGATTTTCTAAGGAAATATTATCAGCGAAGCAAAAGGAACCAAGAAGGAAAACAACTGGTATAAAATGTTGCCTAGCGGTCTGTCAGAAAAGGGAAGTGCTAAAAAGGAATTCGGAAAGTTCTTGATGGAAGCGGTCAAGGATGCAGGCGATGGGGAACGTGTAGGTGTGGCACTGATCCCTGTATGGATATGGCATCCACGCCTTCACACTACGCGGTAACCCATCACCAAATAGTGGAAGGAGGAGTGCAAATCCAGTGTGCCTTGGAGGTTAGGCGGCACCACACATGCCTCGTCCGCACCCACACTGATGCCTTGGGATTAGCGTGCAGTAAGACTGAGATCTCGTGAGATGAAGTAATATAAATAATAAAAGCAGCAATAAATACAATAAAACAACAGGAATACAAGCTGCAACGGCAACAGTGAGCACAATAATCAACTGTACAATTACGGGAATAGGAAGAACAGATGAACATTCAGATGAGTATAACGAGCAGTTTGGGGAGGCGGTGGCCGAGTGCTTATCGACTTGGAGTGGTGAATTCGACATCCCGAGTTCGAAATCGTGAAGGGGGAAACTCTTTCGACAATCTTTAACGCGAACGACAAGAGCCTGGTAGGTGACCACAAGGTCCACCAAGGCGCAACTGTGAAATCTATCGTCGAATGGCCGAAGACACCCGCATGCTGCATACTCTATTCTTTCGACTGTGACTACAAGTGCGGTCGGAGGAAACACCAGGTGGCAGCATGAGCCTAAACTGAGGAGGGTCAGACCACAGAAAGCAGGACTTTCACCTATAGATCACAGGTGTCACATAAAAATCCAGCCTGCGCCACCACGGGCGAGGGCCAACCATCACGACCCTCCAGAATGTGCAGGGACAACCACCAGAGCCATCAAGAAAAAAAAAAATAATAGCCTACAGGCGCTATAGGCTCCAACGTAAAAAATACAAAACAAATAATTATACATCTCCAATGCCAATGCCAATCTCTGCTAATGACCGTATCAAAGCAATGGATTTATATATGCATTATTCATATAATCTACACACAGAAACACATGTATGTAGTATGTATGCATTATGCATCTATTTACACACACACACACCACACACATACATACATACACGCACAAACAAACCAACTAACACACACATGAATGTATAAATAAATAAATATATATATATACTATATATATATTTATATATAATATATATATATATATATATATATATATATATATATAATATATATATATATATATATATATATATATATATATCGTTAAAAGTGATAGCTAGTTCAGCGTTTATTATCTTCTTAAAGATATTTTCTCTTTGTCTTAAGAGTGTCTTATTCTCTTTTGTAATCACTTTTATGACTTCGCCGTAGCTTGTCATGTTTGCTGTATCGCGATTTCGGGTCTAAGAACCGTTCTTCAGCAGCATATGGAAGATGTTTTCTCCTCAGGAGTTGAGGTGAGCATGATTAAGATGCTGTTGTTGTTGTAGATTGTCACGTTTACAGGTGACATGGGCCCTTCGCCTGATGGCGGCCCATAGGTGTAAGTCGCGGGACAATGCCCATAGGTGAAAGTCGAGGGCCAATGGGAGGGGGCGCAGCACTTATGGGCTGCGCGGCGGGGAAGGAGGTGGGAAGAGGAACCGTGGGGGGGGCATGCATGGCCCGCTGCCACGGGGGTTGGCGTGTTATCCCACCAGCAGCTCCTTGCGCGGCGACTGCTGGCTTCCTCTGGATTAAGATGCGTTGTTGTTGTTTTCTATTGTGCTCCCTTTTTAGGGGGAGCACACGGGCTAACTAAGAGCCCGTCGGGGGGTTGACTGCTGCAAGGCCTAATTTATTTAAGGTGGAGGGTATTGCTACAGGATCTCGAGCATTTGAGTGAGGCAGAGGCTATCGCTAGTGCCGCTGCTTCGTTGTCTGTGTCGGGATCCATGCCACATGGTGGCCGGAGGACCTGGGCACTGGGCATCGGAGGAGGGTAGTGGTGGAAGGGATCATCCTTGATTCGAAGCAGTACGGGCATTGGTCACGGCAGTCTGCAGGATCTGTGAGGCACATCGGTAGCCAAGGCGGAGTCGGATTAGGGGGACACCACCCTTGAGTAAACCTGGTGGAGGGTTGAGGGGTTCCGTCGGGTTGCTGTGGCGTACCCGTCACCGACCTTGACCCTCCTCCATTGCATCTCAAAGAGGCAGCGGGTGGCTCTCATTTGCCGCTCTGTCCACTGCGGCCTGATGGAAGAGGCGCTGCGGAGTAATGGGAAGGTGACTTGCTCTCCTTTCTCCAGCAAGTCCAGCCGCAGTGTCTGCCTTCTCATTCCCGGGGACACCAACGTGTCCCGGGACCCAATATTTTTGGGTCCCGGGTGCTGGGTATTTTTTTTTTTTTTTTTTGTGCGGGGTAATTTTGGGTATTGGTGCTGTCACGTAGAGGATAAATAAGATACTTTGATCCTATCTAGACACTTTGCAAGTACCAACTACAAGGTTATTGACTATACAAAGCGCCACCAACATGACGAATTGGTGACTCGACCGCTGACCGAATGGCGCAGGGACTCTGCAACACCAGTCCGTGATTCTACCACCACGTCACCCTGGCGGGTTCACGGTAGAGGAGGGCCAACTGGTAGTGGATGGCAGATAGAAGTTCAAAGTTGTCTTTGGGAGTGGAGTTGAGAGCGTGAAGCGCAGCAAGGCAATCCGAGAAGAGGTGGATGGTGTTGTGATGGGCCTCGGATGCGTGCTTTAAGGCCAGTAGCAGTGCCGCTAGTTCCACCTGAAAGGCCGTGGTGTAGGTTGAGAGTCTGTGGGCTTCGGTGTAGGCCCCACACACAAATGCCGCGCCCGCCGCGCCATTTGCCCCGACTGAGCCATCGGTGTAGTAGATGGCTGTCGATGGGCCATAGCATGAGGCTATAAGGGCAAGCGCCTCCTGCTGGAGATGGGTGGGTAGGAGGTCCCTGGGTCTCACTCGCTGGGAGGTGGTGATGGTAAAGAGCGGTGGGGCCCAAGGTGCCAACGGGAGGTGGTCTGGGAGGGGTAGGTCGGGGTCGCAGCGTACGGCCCTGACCACGTCCAGGGTCCTGGCGGAATCCGCTGCTGCGTGTACCCAGTCCTTGTCTGGGCCAGCTGCTGGGGGGCGCTGAAAGGCGTGGCAGTACTGTCTGGTTAGTGGAGCTGCAGGCCAACGACGCATGTACGCCACCATGGCGATCGACGTCCGAGCCAGAATGCGGTGTTGGATGGTGGGCAGGCCGCACTCCTCCCTCATCGTGGCCACGGATATCCACGGTGGTGCGCCTAGGATAGCTCGTAAGGCCCCGTTCTGGACTACTTCAAGGGATTGAATATGACTTTTGGCGATGCCCGGGAGGCAGGGGGCACAGTAGTCCAGGACGGAGCGAATCGCTGCGGTGTAAAACATTCTTTTAACCTTTTGGGTGGCCCCGGTGCCCCACCCAGACAGGCACCGCAGTACTCGAACCCGCGCCGCAGTTCGGTCTCGTAGGTGGCGTACCTGGGGTCGGAATGAGAGGTTAGTATCAAACCAAACGCCCAGGTACTGGTGAGTGGTGACGTGCCGGAGGGGATTGCCCTCAATCTGAAGGGGCTGCGGAAGGGGAGGGAGGCCGAAGGTCATGTAGCTGGACTTATCTGGGTTGACCTTAAGGCCCAGAGAAGTGCAGCGACGCTGCAGTTGGCCCAAGGCAAGTGGGGCGCGGGCCTGGTGGCTGTGTTTTGGGATGTATAGGGCGAGATCGTCGGCGTAGCAGAGGAGGCGGACCCCTGGGCCGTATGAGTCTTCGAGGAGTCTCTCCATTAGCATGTTAAAGAGGAAGGGGCTTAAACAGCTGCCTTGCGGGGTGCCGAGAGTGTGGGCGTGCGCGGTGGAGAGACTCCCCTGGAAGCGCACTCGAGCGCTGCGCCCTGATAGGAATCCTGCTATCCACTGCAGGAGGCGGCTCCCGATTCTTCTCTCCGCTAAGGCCTCGAGTATTGCAGATGGGCTTGCCAGCTCAAAGGCCTTCTCGAGGTCGAGGAAAACTACCAGACCCGAGCGTGAGCGGAGCTCCGCAAGGAGAGTCATGAGACAGGTGGTGGCACTTCTGCGGGGCTGGAAGGCGAACAGAAGGTGGTGGAGTTCACCTATCTGCCAACGGAGGCGTGCAAGGACCAGCCTTTCCATTACTTTCCCTGGGCAGCTGAGAAGAGAGATGGGACGCATGGCACCGGGGTCTTTGGGCTTTGGAATGGGTATGATCGTTGCGATCTTCCATATACCCGGTGGGGTTCCTGCCTCCAGTGATTGGTTGTAGGTCGCAAGCAGCTCATCCATGCCTCGAGCCCCAAGGTGTGATATCATGGAATAGCTTACTTTGTTGAGGCCCGGTGATGTGTCAGGCCCGCAGCGAAGGGCGACCGTCAGCTCCCGTGGTGTAAAGGGGGCATCAGTGGCCGCTTCCATGGAACATGGATGGTCCGAGTGATGGTCTTCAGTGATGGTCCGAGACCTTGTGATCTGCAGGTCTTCCTGTATCCTCCGTGTGGCGTGGGGGAGGAACGCGGGAGAGGTGCGCTCAGAGAAAAGTCTCGCTAATCTCTCTGCCTCTTCCGATGGTGCCGGGTGTGTAGGCGGAGGGGGAGGACGAGGGCCATACATGGGCTTCACTCGGCGCCACATGTCTCCTAAGCGGGTGTGGCTGCCGATTGACCTGCACCACGAAAGCCACTCTTCCTCCTGGAGGCGTAGTTTCTCCGATTGGCGTGACGGGCCACGCATCTCAGGTAGCAGCGGGAGGACGGGGTGGGATTTCTTCTGTGGGCCTTCCGCGCCGCATTCACCCGTCTATTCAGCTCACTCACCCTGGGGCCGTAAATCCAGGCGTGTTTGTACGTGCAGGAATGTTCTTTGGTGAGAGGGATTGCCTGGTGGGCGGCCAGGAGTATAGTCTCACTTAGGAGGGTCGCACGGTCGTCCAGTGGGATGTCAAGGTCAGCTTCCTGGAAAAGAGCCTCGGAAGTCGCCTTGAAGAGGCCCCAATCCGCTCGACGCATGTTAAAGCGTTGTGGTCGCCGTGGTGGTGGGGCGAGGCGGACCGTCATGTCCAGGAGGACTCCGAAGTGGTCGCTTGTGAGGGTGGGGTGAAGCGACCAGGTCGGAGTCGGGGCGATGGTGGAGGAGGCGAACGCCAGGTCGAGCCTCCCCGCCTGGACGTGTGTTGGGCTCCGGACATCGTTCAGGAATAGGACGTGTCCAGAGTCCCTGAACGAAGCATATAGGTGGTGGCCGGCTGCATTGGTGGGGGAGGTGGAATGGAGTCACGGGTGATGTGCGTTGAAGTCGCCAGCTAGAAGCACACTCTCCGTGACTGCGAGGCCAAACAGTTCCTCCAGGTCAAGGACCGCTTCTGGTGGCCGATACAGGTTGTACACAAGCAGGTCGAGGTAGGGGAGGCGTAGAGTGACGGCCTGCACTTCTACTCCTTCACCACAAGGGAGGGGTTGCTGATCCTGATGGCACCGGAGGAAGTTTCGAGCCAGGATGACCAGTCCACCACCCGCTCGATGTTCCCGTGGGCAGTGGAAGGCTCGGAACCCAGGGAGGGAGATAGTGGACCCCTCAGGCAGCAGTGTCTCCTGAAGGAGGAATACATCTACTGTATTCCTGCGTGCCGCCTCTAAGAGGGAGATCCTGTGGGGGCGGAGTCCTCGGCAGTTCCATTGGCAGAACCGGAGGCGTCGGGCACTGTTGGTGGTGGCAGCGGTGGACTGTGTAGGTGAGCCTCCGTGGACTCCCACGCCCTCAGGACAACCTGACTCGCAATCCTGTCCGCGACTTTGTTGGTTGCCGTTTCGAGGGCGGTCAGGTCGATTTTGGCCCCCAGGGATTCGGTCACTAGCTTCGCCACGGCCATTGAAATTTCCTTGGCTAGATCCCTGATATCTTTTGGTGTTATGATTATGCTGCCTTTGGGAAGGTAGAGCTGAGGGGCAGGTTGAGGCGGTGGGGGCGGGGGCGGGAGTGGGGCCTCCGGCTTCCTCGGTGGTGGGAGTGGAGCAGCAGGTTGGACGGGCTCTTGCAGCGGGGGGAAGTCCTCTGGTTGGGGGCGTGGTTGGGACGGCCCTAGGCCGTGCCGTTGCTGGCCCCAGACAAAAGTGCCGGGAGGAGCGGGAACTGCGGCAGTTTGTTGAGCCGCCTGCACCCATGTTACTTGCCGCTCACGGCCTTGGTCTACCTTTTCCTGTCGAACAGGGCAACCTTTGTTCCAGGCGTGGTGGCGACCTCTGCAGTTGGGGCATCGGTGAGTGACCTCCTCCTTCCGCTTGTATTTCTCCAGACATGTTTCTGTCGGGTGCTGGGCGCTGCAAATGCCGCAGGTGGGGGGACGGGAGCAGTTGGCCTGGTGGTGGCCGAACTTCTGGCATTTGAAGCAGCGGAGGGGCTCTGGCGTGTACGGCCGGAGGTAGAAGGAGCCCCAGTTCCCTAGGTCGAGTTGAGCGGGGAGGGGACCTCGGACGGAGATCAGTACTTGCCGGGTCTCTTCCTGTGTTCTCGGCATCATGCAACGCGTCGCCTCCTCCACTTGGTGGTGGCGATGGAGGAGCATCAGGGGCAACCGCAAAGGGTAACCCATCACAACACCCTTGGTGAGCCGGGTTTGCGGGTGTAGCTTGAGGAGCTGGACTGGGGATGAAGGGTCGGTCGCCAGGGCATCGAGAGTGGTAAAAGTTTCCTCGTTTCTTGGTAGGAGGACGGAGCTCCCGTCCCTGCCGATGAGGTTTTTCATGAGGAGGTGGGGGTCAGTCTCCTCTAGGGCAGCCACCGCCTCGTAGCTTGAGAGGTAGTGCTCCTGATGTGGGACGCGGAAGGCTGGGTAGTTGGTGAAGAGTGGCTGGGGGCGAGTCACACTCACCGCAGGCCGGGTGGAGTGAGGGACAGGAGCAGGAACAGGGCGTTGTGCGGGGCGATGGTTTTTTCCCGACTTAGCTGGAGACTGGGGCGGGGATGTAGGGGCCTGTCGTCTCTTATTCCTGTGTACGGTGGTGAAGCCTTCTTCATCAGTGTTTGTGGAGGAGAGAGCAGGAACTGTAGGATGGATGTAGGCAGGAGGGGTGGTGCAGTATCTGCGCTGTCCAGAGGGGGGGGGGGGAAGGGCAGCCTTGGAGGTGGACGCAATCGGCCAGGCAGGACGAAGAGTGGCAGCTGCAGGCAGGGCAGCAGGCAGACGATGAGCAGTAGAAGAGTGGCGGCGAGCAGCGGTCGGGGCATCAAACGGTCGAGGCGTGGAGTTCTTAGGTCTCTTAGGGGCAGGCTTAGGAGGGGTGGCAGACTTCCCTGAAGGGAGAGAACCGTCGTTGGAGGAGGAGAGGCGGCGCACACGTTTGGAGGATGCAGGTGCTGGGGCTGGGGGTGTTGGCAGGCGGGCTCTGGCTCCTGGAGCAAAGCCTGGGCGGGAATACTTCCCGTTTTTTATGGTAGCGACAAAGGACACAAAACACAGAACAAGTATATGGGGGGGGTGAATCTAACGCAATGCCAGTATAATATATCCTACGACAACGGGAGGGCTATGTCTGGCCACCTCCAGGCGTCGAACCAGCCCCGTTATCGCCCCTTGCGGGACTTAACCTATCCTATCAGTGTCCCTATGGCCCACCTTACGGAGTCCCTTTAACAACCCTCTAAGGGGTCCCCTCATGTAATGGGCCTACGTGCCCAACTTTCAGGGTTCGTCTCCAGGACTCAGAGGACTCTATCGGGCGAACTGGCACGCTCACACAGACATAGACAAACGACAACGCAAACAGAGACAGTGGATGGTCACCCGTCAAAAAAAAACTCCTCAGAAACTCAGTGGCTTAACGCCACTGAGTGATGGTCACCCATCCAAGCGCTACCCAGAGCGAATATGACTTAACGTCACTGATTGAGTGAAGCAGCCAATTAGCGTGTTAGGAAAAAGTGCGTCTCGCTGTGGTTAAAACGCACTGAGCAAGGGTGAGCGGAAGGTTTCCATGCTAAAAGGGCACGGCCCGAGAGCTTAGGCGGCCAATCAGCGAGGGGATAGAGAGTGAGGAGGTGATGTCTTTACTTTTTTAATTCTATCGTTAAGATGCGAAGTGAAGCGCTATTTATAGCCGGTCCGCCTGCCACGCAGCCTATTACCGATGTCGTTGATTGGTAGATAGCTTTTGCTTCTCGTCTTCTTGAGTGGGAGACGCTGATTGGTTGTTTGGTCTTCGCTTGGCTTTTCTGTGAGTAGGCTGTTATTTGCTTTTGTTCTTTTCATGCTGGGTAGAGCTTGTAGGTCGTTTGCCTGGACGTTAAGCTTGGGATTGATCTCTTTTATGTACAGTGCTTCTAGGATGGGAAGTCGCCGCACATCTGCACACATGTCAACCAATTCTGTATTTTCTTTTAGAAATTTTCTTGTTATGATGATGCCATGTTGTTCTAATAGGTGAGTTTTTGGGGCTCCGGAAGTTAGGTGGCAAGTAAGACGTCTGGACAGCTTCGTTGTCGTCATGCCGATGTAGGATGAGGGGAGGACTTCACAGTTTCCTCTTTTGCATGTGATCCTATATACGACATGGGACTTTTGTTTTGTCTCCTTCGTCTGGCTTGGGCTGTTACGGAGAAGGAGGTTGCTGGTGTTCTTGTTCTTGTAATAAATTTGTAGTTTTATTCTCCTCTCTTGGTCTGCAGGTTTCACATTACGGTGGACGATTTGTGATATTATTCTTTCTTCTTCCTGGTGAGCGGTGGAGAAGAAAGCCCGGTAGAAGATAGTTATGTCTTGACTCTTTTTTGTGGCGTTAGGGTTGTACCAGTTCTCCATGATTTTCTTAGTCTGACGGTTTATGTCTCTCTCGCTGAAGCCGTTGTTGATGAGGACTTGAGTGGATCGCTGGATTTCTTTGTGCATAAGTTGCCATGTACTGCAGTGTGTGAGAGCTCTTCTGATGTAAGCACCGATTGTGGGGTCTTTATATCTCTGTGGGCATTCGCTTTCTCCGTTGAGGCAGTGTCCGGTGTTCGTTGGTTTTACGTAGACGTTTGTGATGAATGATTCAAGGAAGAAAAATCATTCATCACAAACGTCTACGTAGAACCGCTCACCAGGAAGAAGAAAGAATAATATCACAAATCGTCCACCGTAATGTGAAACCTGCAGACCAAGAAAAGAGAATAAAACTACAAATTTATTACAAGAACAAGAACACCAGCAGAACACCTTCTCCGTAACAGCCCAAGCCAGACGAAGGAGACAAAACAAAAGTCCCATGTCGTATATAGGATCACATGCAAAAGAGGAAACTGTGAAGTCCTCCCTTCATCCTACATCGGCATGACGACAACGAAGCTGTCCAGACGTCTTACTTGCCACCTAACTTCCGGAACCCCAAAAAGTCACCTATTAGAACAACATGGCATCATCATAACAAGAAAATTTCTAGAAGAAAATACAGAATTGGTTGACATGTGTGCAGATGTGCGGCGACTTCCCATCCTAGAAGCACTGTACATAAAAGTGATCAATCCCAAGCTTAACGTCCAGGCAAACGACCTACAAGCTCTACCCAGCATGAAAAGAACAAAAGCAAATAACAGCCTACTCACAGAAAAGCCAAGCGAAGACCAAACAACCAATCAGCGTCTCCCACTCAAGAAGACGAGAAGCAAAAGTTATTTACCAATCAACGACATCGGTAATAGGCTGCGTGACAGGCAGACCGGCTATAAATAGCGCTTCACTTCGCATCTTAATCATGCTCACCTCAACTCCTGCGGAGAAAACATCTTACATATGCTGCTGAAGAAGGGTTCTTAGACCCGAAATCGCGATACAGCAAACATGACAAGCTACAGCGAAGTCATAAAAGTTATTACAAAAGAGAATAAGAAACTCTTAAGACAAAGAGAAAATATCTTTAAGAAGATAATAAACGCTGAACTAGCTATCACTTTTAACGAGATGTCTCAGAGAAAATCTCCTGCCCGTATATACTCTCTCTCTCTCTCTCTCTCCTCTCTCTCTCTCTCTCTCTCCTTTTCTCTTCTCTCTCCTCTCTCTCTCTCTCTCTCTCTCTCTCTCTCTCTCTCTCCTCTCTTCTCTCTCTCTCTCTATCTATTATATATATATATTTATATATTTATCTATATATATATATATACCACTGAGTTTTTAACATTTGAAATCCATTGGGATCGGCGGTCACGTGGGGTGCAATGCCGGGATTGTGCAGCCCCGGGAGCACTCACAAGCCCGCGCGAGTCCAGCTCGATTCACGTTATGAATTCCACGTCAGCGATGCAGAGTCGCGTGATAGCTCGCTCTCTGACCTGCCGGCGGCCAAAAACTAACCATTTCGCCCCAAACACATGGATAAAGAAATCTGCGAAAAACGATCCATTTCTCCCCAAACACATGGATAAAAAAAACCCAAGACTCAACAACCGTGACCTTCGGAGGTCCCACAGTATTCAGGACACGAGTACGTCGTGTTCCTCAGACTATCGATCACTGGCGCATTGTGTGCAAGCAAGAACTAATCGCTTCGTCTCAACAAACAGGATATTGAAGTCATTTCTGATTTTAGTTATCCTAATTATTGGATTGAATAAGAAATTAAAGCAACTAATTTATTGAAAAAGACGATTTAATACATGAAATTATGGGTCTATAAAAGAGTAATCATCAAAGTTGCATTTGATGAACATTTATAAAATAAACACCGATCTGTTTCTGCTTACAAAAAAAAAATTATTCCGTAAAAAAAAAATGAAGTGTATGGTTATTATATGGACATTTCATAATATTATATCATCTGCCTAAATGTAGATTGCAGTCCTGCTATTCATCATCCTCACCAGCTCGCTAGACTCATTATCATTGCTATTATCTTTATCAGCATAATCTTTATAATCATCATCACTGCCATTGTTCTCATTATTCACCATGGTATTCATAATGCGGTTAGGCTTATATTTTTGATGAAATTTATTGGTAAAGTTATTTTTTTGCAAACAGGCAATCAACAAATATATAGAAAGTTTATAAATTATACAAGCATATAGACACATTTTTCCGTTTTGACATGATTAACATTACTATCATTGTCACCAGTGTTAATATCATTAATATAATTATTATTGTTATCAGTATTGCCATATCATTTTCTCATTATTATCGCAATTTATTTTGTCATAATTTCATATAATCCTCATAGCTATCCTTGGAAAAGACAGTATAGCTTAGAAAACCAAACACATATCTATCTCAAATCCTATCTTAAACGGTATAAGATTCATTCAGATCTCGCCCTCCACACCATACCTTTAACTTCGTACCAGAGCTTTTAGTATACAATAATCAAGAATAATCGCGACGGTAGGGAGTTGTATGCTGCTCTGTATTTGACTTGGCTCAGGCGCTATCAATGTTGGAGTTCGAGAAAAGACAAAGGAGACGACTTGCCACTGTAAAGGAAAATGCCGTTTTTAATGTACTTCGTATCGCCAATTATCGCATACTCCCTTTGACTTTCTGCCTGACTTTTCTTGGCATATAAGTTAATAACAATAGGAACGAGAGAGAGAGAGAGAGAGAGAGAGAGAGAGAGAGAGAGAGAGAGAGAGAGAGAGAGAGAGAGAGAGAGAGAGAGAGAGAGAGAGAGAGAGAGAGAGAGAGAGAGAGAGAGAGAGAGAGAGAGAGAGAGAGAGAGAGAGAGAGAGAGAGAGAGAGAGAGGGGGGGGGGGGCAGCGAATTAAAGATGGCATCACGGGATACAATGGGCTTGAAAAGTACCGTCATCGTGTGCGTATTTGAGGAGATTTTCGAACTGGAATTCCCTTTATTGAAATGCAAATGAGGCCAGTAAATTGAGACAGACCTGGCGAGTAACACTGGTGTGGCGTGTGCCATGTATCTGACGGAGACCAAAAATCAAATGTTTCATATCTACCCATCTTTGGTTTGTGAAATGCAACAAAACATTAACTCTACTCAGAATAATAATAATGAAAGCTCTTGGGAGCCAAACTAACATATATATTCTCTGTATATAACTTTAATTTACAACGAGGCAGAGGAAGAAGTATAATTAGTATTTCCAATGGACTCACTCCAATGGAACGGTTTCAAATGGAATGATAAAATATAACATGCTCGCCAGCACGTACGTATATAATACCTATACACATATACTGTAACATGCACACAAATGCACGCACACACATACTGTAACACACACACACACACACTACACACCTCTGGGGAGGTGGTAGCGGAGTGGTTAGCGTCTCCGACTGGCGTTCCCGGTGACCCGAGTTCGATACCCGAAGAAACCCAAAACCTTTCTGCACCGTCGAGTGATCTAAGAACACCCACATGCCCTGCCCATCAACTCTACCTTCGATTGCGAGTGCATCGGAAGACACAGGGGGGCGGCATGAGCCTCTAATCACAGGCGTCACTTTAAGAATCCTGACTGCGCCACCACGGGCGAGAACCAACCATCATCACAGCCCTCAAGTGAACCTCCGGAGCCTACCATCCGAGCCCTGGGTCACCACTGCCTACAGGCGCTATAGGCACAAATGTTAAACACAACGTCTTCAGATAGATTCACTGGTCTGAGAGAGTGCTCAGATGTGTTCATTGCACCTCTTTGATTGAACTAATCTAATCCTCCACGTCTTGACTCTTCTCTTGATATTGCTGTTTATAGTAGGTATTTGGGGAGGCGGTGGCCGAGTGGTTAGCGCCTTGGAGTGGTGAGCTCAATGTCCCGAGTTCGAATCCTGCCGGGGCCAACTCTTTCAAGAGCCTGGTAGGGGAGGAGAAGGTCCTGAGTTCACGTCAGTTGAACGTAGAGTGGCTGAAAAAACCCGCATGCTGTTATAACCTGTTCTCCGTCTGCGAGTGCAACGGATAAACTCCAGGGGCAGCGAGTGCCTAAACTGAAGATCCATAAGTCAGCGAAAACGGGATCTTCACCTAAGACCACAGTAGTCCGGGAACCATAGCCTGATTTATTGATGAACCTTGTTTTGTCGGATAAAGTTTTTTTTTTTGCTGTTTCTTGTAGCTTGGAGATACCTCTTCAAAATACAGGAGGGTGCCCAGTGGGTACCCTTGGGCATTTTGAGATATTAACCCCATAAACACCAAAATCACAAAAGAAACGTGATTTATTATATTGCATGCAAAATACTTAAATCAAATACCTCTAACCTGTTATCTACAATGAATTATTAATAAAGCAGTTCCTGTATTCCCTATAATACAGTATTTTCTGCCCTCTAGCCATTTATGAAACTTATTAACTTATTTTTACAACACTTTGGTGAGAATCACAGTGGGAAATATATGTGTATTAACTCATGTTTACATTTTCTTTACAGATTTGGTTATGGATCCAGTGCCCGAGGAGTGTTACTTCAGTTGGAAGTTCAACTGCCAAGCAAAGAAAGAAAAATTGAAACCTGTAAAAGCAGTCAGAATAAGGAACATTATCCAGTGTAGTAAGATACATGGCGATGAAAAACACTTTGAGCTTCAAGAATCATTAGATGATAACAATGAAATGATATTGAAATGTCATAAAAGTTGTGTGTCATGTTACACCTCAAAGGTACACATTGAACGGCACAAACGTAAGAGGGGCGCAGAACCTGATTCCAATGTCCCTTTCAAGGTGACCAGGCGCTCACATTCGGGAGGTTCAGCTGAATGTTTTGATTTTAAAAGGCACTGTGTTTTCTGTGGTGAGTTTTTGCAATCTTAATGCTGACAAGAAACACCCATCTAGATGGAGGGAGGCATATCTATTCAGAGAAATGGACACCAAGGCATCTCTCTTGAATGTTTGTGGGAAGCGAAATGATGATGTTGCGCAAAGTGTCCAACTCCGTCTTCAGGGGGCACTGAGTGATCTGCCTGCTGCAGATGCTCGGTACCATGCTGACTGTCGACAAAGATTTCTCTCCTTTCGGTCACTCCTAGGGCAGGCTCCTACTTGTAGAATGTCCTTACTAATGCTAATGTTGTAGTGTCCCTTGTCCATGTCCATGTTTTTCACATCCTGAATGATTTGCTTGCTAGCTTGCATTGCAATACTCTCCGAGTCATCCTCGTCTACATTCACAAGTCTGAGAGTCTGCGAGGCACAACTACGAAAAGCAATGATATCAGCAATGCCAGGTGAGGATAGCACTATGAGTTCACTGTCAAATGTCTGCTGCAGTTTCTGAATGAGGGTCCTCCTTGAAAGCCTATCCCCATTAAGCTCTGTATCGGGTGCAAGCAGTTCAATAGAATTCCACATTCTTGATCGATCAGCTGTCATCTTCTTTACAACTGATGCAAAGGGGTGATCTTCATCAGTGTCCTCGGTGATTCTACAAGTAGGAGCCTGCCCTAGGAGTGACCGAAAGGAGAAAAATCTTTGTCGACAGTCAGCATGGTAC
>JACEEZ010012281.1:302500-322500 GCA_016584305.1 Chionoecetes opilio | reverse complement strand
ATACATATCTAATACATTTTACTAGTGTAATTTAACATTTCTGCCATTAAAATAATAGCTTAGTTAGTGTTCGCCACTTGTCTGAGGCGTTGGTGTAGAAAAAATGGGCCCGAGTTATGCTTGCGAGTACATTTGAACGGCCCGCCAGTACTGTTCCACACAATGGCTGCCCTCCACCTCCACCGCCGCCCGGCTTCCTCACAAATTCACACACCTATATAAGGCCTCCTGGACCTGATTTTACCCTAATTATGACACGTGTGCATTCACAAGGTATGCATGTTACTCTCGGTTGTGTTGAAAACTCACCTGTTATGGTCTGGGAAGAAATAGGATGGAATAAGGCAGAGCGGTATGCAGGTGGGATATGCAATCAGCTGACTCAACGCAACCAGTGGAGCGCGACGGGTGGATGTTTTCAAATGATTCTTGTATGCCGCGGCCCGGTGCAACGGGTCGAGAAAATTTCTTGCATATGGCCCACTGTGGGCATGCATGGCGCTTACGGTGGGTAGTGGGAACAACCAAATAGGATTTTTTTTTATTTATTAAGCTGTATATTATTTTTGCTACCTCAAGTTTGTGTTTTTGATTTATTTTCAGCCATCCCAGCTCTTTCAAGAAAGTAGTGACATGGTCACTCTTGACAGCTCCTCCAAGAGCAAATTAAACAGCAAAATTTTGCAATTTTTGTACGCGTTGGGTTTGAGTGGAATTGGTTGTTCCCCAGATGCCAATGCCGTAGTTTATTATGCTCATGACCAATGAGTGTATGACAGAAACTCTTGTGCTTTTGTTAAAACAATCCCTTAATCTATTAACATACATTATTGTTCCATATACTTTCTTACCTATTTCAGTGATGTGCGTATCAAACAGTAGGTAATTATCAAAGTGTAGACCCAGATTCTTTAGAGATGTGCTGGGGGTAATCACGTTGCCGTCTACGAGCATGCGAGTGTCAGGTGGAATCTTTGACAGGAGCCCCCTTGTCCTTATGGACATACATTGCGTTTTTTTAGCATTGAACATTAGACCATTCTTGTTAAAATATATTCTAGCTAATTTTACAGTTTCTTCCCTTCTGTGTATCATATTATTTTGGTCGTCTATATTACCTGTGTGGACAAACTGGGTGTCATCGGCATACTGAATGATTTCACAATTTGGGAGAAAACACGACAGATCATTTACATATATAGTAAACAAGTTGGGACCAAGTACTGACCCTGAGGCACACCATAGGAAATATTTGTTTTATCCGACATAGTATTGCTTATGCGCACCGATTGTGTCCTGTCACTGAGGTAGCTATGAAACCAAAAAGAATCAATGTGCAACTTGAGACACTTACGTAATAATAGTGTATGACTAACGCTGTCGAATGCTTATGACAAGTCGCAGAGAGTAACTAAAGAAACTTTCTTATTGTCCATGTTTGCATATAAATTGTTGGTTAGTGTTAATAGAGCAGAGGTGGTTGATAAATTTGACCTGAAGCCATGTTGGGTTTTGCTAAGCAAGTTATTTGTTTCTAGGTGTTGAGTGAGCTGAGATGATATTATTTTTTCTAGTACTTTAGAAAGAACGGGGAAGAGAGATATGGGACGGTAATTACCTGGCTCATTAACGTCACCAGACTTAAGAATGGGTACTACTATTGAGTGTTTCCAGACTGTGGGGAAAACTCATGTTACTATTGATGTATTTATGATGCAAGTCAAGTGTGAGACGAGAGCATGAAGGGAGTCTTTTAGGTGTTTAAGTGGGATGCCATCTGACCTGCAGGAGTCACTGTTATTCATGTGTTTTAGGGTGAGAGTTATTGTTTGCCAATTTGTGGGTTCAGGTCGGAACAGGTGGATTGGATTAATATCATCGTGTGAGTCTATGAGTACTGGGTGTAGGATTTCATGTGAATCTTCCAGGTTTCGTTGGGATTTCTCAAACGTGTCCTTTCCGACTTTAGCAAAATAAGTGTTGAAAAGATTAGCGGTCTGTTTCATGTTATCTTTATTATCATTATCAGCTAGCAGTTAAGCTTTATTTTTGTTATTAGAAATCAGTTCTCATATCGTATTCTATATGGCCTTGCTGTTGCCTCTATTAATTATTCTCTAATTTTCTATTATAGTGTTCCGATTTAGAACGGTGAATCAATCCTCGGACTTGTTGTTTGAGAGAGAGAGAGAGAGAGAGAGAGAGAGAGAGAGAGAGAGAGAGAGAGAGAGAGAGAGAGAGAGAGAGAGAGAGAGAGAGAGAGAGAGAGACGAGAGAGAGGAGAGAGGAGAGAGAGAGAGAGGAGAGAGATGAGGAACAGAGAGAGAGAGAGAGAGAGAGAGAGAGAGAGAAGAGAGAGAGAGAGAGAGAGAGAGAGAGAGAGAACATAAGAACATAAGAAAATAAGGAAGCTACAAGAGGCCGTGAGACCTACACAAGGTAGTTCCTGTTACTTAACTCTACCTATATCCACCTCTCTTCCCCATCCATGAATTTATCCAGATTCCTTTTAAAGACCCCAATAGACTCCGCATTGACCACCTGACGACTTAGTCCATTCCATACATTCACCACCCTATTTGTGAACCAGTTTATCCCAAATTCCTTTTTAAATCTACGCTTTTCCAGCTTGAATCCGTTACTTCTTGTCTTACCCTGCTTACTAGCCGTAAGAACTTTTCCTACATCGCCTATATTGTATCCCTTTATCCACTTAAAAACTTTTAAAGGGGCGAATCAGATCGCTCCTTACTCTACGCCTTTCGAGTGAGTGTAAATTTAATAGTTTCAATCTCTTCTCATAACTAAAATTCGCATCCCATGAATAATTTTGGTCATCCTTCTCTGCACTGATTCTAACAAGGCAATATCCATCTTGTAATACGGAGACCAAAACTGAACCACATAGTCTAGGTGAGGTCTGACTAGAGCCAAATAAAGCTTTAGAATAACCTTAGAACTTCTATTTTTAACACTCCTGGTAATAAATCCTAACACCCTGTTGGCTCGATTTCTAGCCTCAATACATTGATTCCTAGGACGGAGTTCTGAGTTTACCCGCACTCCCAGATCTTTCTCACCCTCTGATATTTTCAGCGATACAATTGCGTATGGTGTACCTATTACCAGGATTTTTCCTACCAACATTCATTACGCTACACTTATCAATATTAAATTCCATCTGTCATCTATATCCCCACTCATTAAGTGTATCTAAGTCTCCTTACAAAATATTTACATCAGACTGTGATCTAATAATCTTACCTACCTTAGTATCATCCGCAAACTTGCTGATATCACTACTAATCCCACTATCCAAGTCGTTGATGTAAATAAAAAATAGTAATGAACCCAAAACAGACCCTTGTGGAACCCCACTCGTTACCTGCCCCCATTCAGATATAGAACCGTTAATTGTAACCCTTTGTTGCCTATTACTTAGCAAGATCTAATCCAACGAAGAACCTTCCCATCTATTACATGAGCCTTAACCTTATTTAAGAGTCTATCGTGTGGCACCTTGTCGAATGCCTTACTAAAGTCCAGGTATACTATATTATAATCCTCATCATTATTTGCTGTTTCATAAACTTTCCTATAAAAACTCAATAAATTAGTGAGACATGATTTACCTTTGGTGAACCCATGTTGTGAATCATTTACTAAACTATGTTTTTCAAGATGCTCTCTAATGTTTTTTGCAATAACAGATTCCAATAATTTACCTACCACTGACGTCAAGCTAACGGGTCGATAATTTGACATTAATCCTCTATCTCCCTTCTTAAATATGGGAACTACATCTCCCTTCCTCCACATTAACGGCACTTCCTCTATACCAATCGAGTTCCTAAAAATATGCACTAATGCCTCGCTAACAACCTCCTTGCATTATTTTAATACTCTGGGTTACACTTCATCTGGTCCTGGTGACTTAAAATTCTTCATTCTGTCTATACCGTCTTCTACCATTTCCCTAGTTATCTCAATATCTTTAGGTTTCTCATCATCCTCTCCTCTAAGCATCTGTTCACTATCAGGTACCTTCTGTTTATCCTCCTGAGTAAAAACACTTAAGAAATAATCATTTAAAATTCTACACATATCCTCTGCCGTGCGTACAATCTCCTCCTGCTCATTTTTAATGGCCCCACTATTTCCCTAGTCTTTGATTTATAAACCTGAAAAAATACCTTAGGTATTGGGCTTTGCCTTCCCTGCAACTTTAATCTCATAATTGTTCTTTGCTGCTCTTGTTAATTTTTGCACTGTTCTAGCCATCTCGTTATACTGCTCTCTATTCACCTGCCCATCCCTAACTTTCTTATACATGTCCACTTTTAACCCTATGCTGTGTTTTAAAAACTCAGTCATTCACTTGGGCTCGTTTTTCCCTGATCTTATCGCCCTATAAGGAATATTCTTTTCTAACCTGCAATTAAATTGCTGACAATGGTATTACAATCCCTTTCCGCACTGACCTCACCGACACCCCCCCTCCGTCCCGACCACAGATGTCATCTCACACTCCCTCTTGTCCCTGTTAATCCATTCCAAGTGTCTTCTTAATCCTACATAATTAGTCTTTCTGAAGTCAGGTACTCTATGATTATTAACACTTCTACTTCCCACCTCTCAATTTAAGCAAAATCTGATTTCGCAATGGTCGCTTTTTCCTAACGTACCTTCAACTTCCACCTCAGTAACTAAATCTTCTCTGTTTGTTAGTAATAGATCTAGACTAGAATATTATCTCCCCTAGTAGGCTCCTTGATTGCTTGCTTTAGGAAGTTATCTTGAAGTAGTTTTAACAACTCCTCTGCGTCATTGTCTCCTATAATTAAGTCCCAGTCAATGCTTCTAAGATTAAAGTCTCCTACCACGCATAATCGATTATATTTACAAGCCTTCCTTATTTCCTGCCATATAAAAGCTGAATCCTCTTTACATAAGTTTGGAGGCTTGTACACTACACCCAAGACCACCTTATCAGTTCCTTCTCTAATTTCCACCCATATAGACTCAATGCTATCATCCGTTTTTATAACGTTGTTAACACAACACTGCAATGTATCCGTGGTATATAGTGCAACTCCTCCGCCTCTCCTTCCTACCCTGTCCTTGTGAAATAACTTATATCCCGCTATCTCAACTTCTGGATTAAATACTTTGCCTGTCATATCTAACCATGTTTCTGTTAACGCTATTATACCAAAATCTTCAAAACAAGATGTTCCTCTCAGTAAATCTATCTTATTAATATACTCCTACAATTTGTATAATAAAACTTTTAGTTGCACTTCTTCATCTTGTCAATTTTCCCACTAGCTGTATTAACGCTGACTGCCTGTTTTATCCCTGTCTTTTTCTTAATTCTACCGTCTTCATTCCTGACTTGACCAACAATATTCCTTCCTTGACTATCATGATCATTATTCTTTACCTGCACACTCTCCTGGCCTCTAAAAAACCCTTGATACCCATCTCTTTTTCAATTACCCACGCCAACACACCCACAACCCTATGAGAGAGATGCACCCCATCCCTGGCGTACAGGTGGTCCTTACTTAAGAATCGAGCCCAGTTGTTGATAATAAGCCACCCGTTCCAACTGCAGTGTTCAGTCAGCATGCTGTTCACCTCAAACGCTTCCGATCACCATCTTGGTCCCCCTTTCCGGCGCGGCAAAATGCCACACACAACAGGGATGCCTCCAAGGTCCCTAACCCTGCCTAGTGCCTCCTTGTAGCTCCTTAAGAACTCCTGTATCTCGACCCTGCCTATATCATTTCCCCCAGCACTTATACGTCATACCGTCGGCGCTAATCCCTCACCCACCATTACCCTCCCAAGCCTTTCTGCTTTGTTCCCTATCCCCGCTCCACGAAAACAGGCAAGCGTCCTATTCTTCCAATCCCTATTACAAAAAGTCCTATCTAGATACTTGACCTGGCTGTCACCCACAACCACGGTCTTCCTGAAGACAAGGAAAGCTCGACTGTCTTACCATCCCCTTCCTCTGTGCACTCATCAACGAGGATAGCAAAGCTATTCCAGGTCGCAGGAGGCGGAGTCTGTGGTCGCCCTCGGCTAGTCTCCCTATTTTTCACTTGTGGCCACGCTCCTACCCTCCGTCTAGGCAGAGGGACTGGTGATGCTGGCACACCACGTTTCCCCAACTCCTCTCTGAGCTCGGCATTCTCCTTCTTCAGGGAAGCCACAGCGTCCCCCAGGTCCCTCACGACGTCATCGTGACCACTCCTCGCTAAATTGAGGTCACGTACCTGTCCCCGCAGCTGCCTAAGCTCAATTAACACATCACTGTTCGCCATCTCACGCTTAACTACACTAATCCCCGGGAGCTATCAACCTCCACTTCCTTCCCTTGTCAGCGCCGTGAACTGAATGATCGAGAGAGAGAGAGAGAGAGAGAGAGAGAGAGAGAGAGAGAGAGAGAGAGAGAGAGAGAGAGAGAGAGAGAGAGAGAGAGAGAGAGAGAGAGAGTGAGAGAGAGAGAGAGAGAGAGAGGAGAGAGAGAGAGAGAGAGAGATCCATTAAAGAGTCTATACATGTAGATACATACACAGTGATTCACTCGTCCATTAGGAGGATCTTATGCAGAGTCGAGGGAGGGAAAAGAGGAGCAGCAGCAAGCCCAATAACAAGTACAAAGACTGTGAAAACTGGGATAGTAATAGTAACAATGAAAACTACAAAAGTTTCATACTAAAAGAAGTTTCTCTCTCCGTTGGGTTCATCTGATTACAACCGTATTTGTTTGTCTTCATATCACTCCTTAGCTGGATGTGAAGGTTATTATGTCAATGTGACTCTGATATGTAAAGAATCTGAGGTTGTATTATCTTAATTTTTGACCGATGAATTAATATACTCCTTCTAAGTCATGGAACCATTACACCTGTAGCAACTGAGGATCGTGGAGCCGTAACCTACACACTTTAACGAGTTCTATACTAAATTAACCTGTTTCCTCTATTGGAGCCAGTAAACGACAGAAACTCTTCAAGCCTCATCAAATAGAGTAGTACCGTTGAGTTTTTATATCTGAACAGTATTTTTGATAATACAGACGATCAAAGTAATATATATATATATATATATAATATATATATATATATATATATATTATATATATAATATATATATATATATGTATAATATATATATATATATATATATGATATATATATATATATATATATATATATATATATATATATATATATATAATTATATATGTATTTTTTTATTTTTTTATTTTTTCTATTGGAGCCTATATCGCTTGTAGGCTTATGGAGAGTCTTGATGTTGGTCGATCTCGCCAGTTAGTGGCGCAGGCTGGATTTTTATAGTGACACCTGTGGTCTTAGGTGAAGATCCCGTTTTCTATGATGTTCGGATCTTGTCAGGATCATGCAGCCCCTAGAGCAGGGGTTCTCAACCTTTTTAATCTTATGTACCCCTTGAGGTCTTTCAGTATTGGCCACGTACCCCTTACTCAGAATGCAGCATCAAGAAGGGTAAAAATAAATGCATGGTTTATAAACTTTGTTTATAAAGCTTAAATTGTAATATAAATGTAGAGCAGACAAACTTTTTCAATCAATGTGACTAGGTCACTATGAGCAATACATTTACTAAAATATAACCACAGCAGACAGTTTTCAATCATTTTGACAGTGAACTAGTGCTACTTGCAGATATAGTTGCAGCTTGTAACTAGTAACGGTGATAGGTAAGTCACCGTGTGTGTGAATAGCATAAAAAATAATAAAATAGAACTAAAGCAGATACATTTTTTACAATAACTGTGAATATGAGCTAGTGGTGTTATTTATCTCTTATAACTAATTACTCATGAGGAAATGACTGTGTGCGTGACTAACGTCACTAGCATGAAGAAAAAAATAGAACTAAAGTAGGCATTGTGTTCCACTGACTGTGAACTAGTGCTGATTGTTAAGCCTCACAAATAGTTATTAGTAACTAGTTACTTACTCACATTCAGGGTAGTCACTTTGTGTGATTAGCACAAAAAAAACGAGAATAGAGCAAAAGTAAACATATTTTTTCAAATCGGTGTGACTGAGCTAGTGCTATCAATAACTAGTTACTTGTAGCTAGTGTTACTAGTAACTAGTTACTTGTAGCCAGTGTTACTAGTTACTCATTCATAGAGAAGTCACTGTATGACTTGCATGAAAATATATACTAATTCAGTGAGATGGTTGGGCCTGTTTCTTTGCTACCAACAAGTCAATCCTCGGCACAGTCTTTGAAAGAGCCACTCTTCTGTCGTCTTTGACTGCCAGACGTGAACTTAACTTGTTTTTAATCAAGCACAGTGCTGAGAATCCCTGCTCACAGCGGTATGTAGAATGAAATATCAAGAGGTTCCGTACACATTTCTTTGCTAAAGCAGTTAAGAACTCGCCATTGTTGACCAGAATCTTGTCAATGACAAACTATAGAAAGAATATTTTGCAGTTGAGTCATTGACAAAGTCAACGAATTCGTCTTGTAATTCATCTGGAAGTGATCTAGGGTCCATCTTCAATTGATTTCGAATGAGTTGGCAATCTAAGTCTGTGATATCAGGAAAATAGTTATCCAACTCTTGACTGAGAGAAACCAAGTGCTTCTGAATGAGAATACTGACCTCATCCATATCACATCTTTACACAGAGCTGACAAGCTGTCGCTCATATTCTCAAAAACGTCATACTGACCCGCTTGGACTTTTTCTTGCCAAAGTTCAAAAGTTTCAAAGCTCGCAGCTTGTCGACAAAATTAATCACAGTTGCCTAGTAACCTTGAAGCGATCTGTTGACTGCGTTGATGCGAGAAAATATATCATTGAGATAAGCCAGCTTCGTGATCCACCTGTTATCTGACAGCTTGTTGACAAACTTCTTCTTTTTTTCTTTCTCATTCCTGTCAAAAAATTCTTTCAGCTCCTCCTTTAAGCCGGGGTCACACGAGCACTTTTTCCGGCAAAATTCAGCCGGCAAGACAATGCCGGTTCAAACTTGGCTAAAATTCCCGATTTTGAGTGAAGACCGACATGTTGGTCTTTCTCGGCTGAAAATTCCCGAAATTCCCTCCACCAACGGATATTATTTGACTTCCTTTTTAATGCACGCTCTAATTCAATATACAGAAGCTAAAATAAACACCTACATAGTGGCAAGAACCGATTACAATACGAATTGTGAAGTCTTGTACCTTGTTTTAAACATTTTGAAGGATATAAGACACTTAAAAGGATTTCATTAGTTATTAAAGCCGCGGTCACACGAGCACTTTTTCCGGCAATATTCAGCGGCAATATTCAGCCAAGGCAATATCTTGCCGAGTTTTGGTCACATGGACTTTCTTCACAAAGCTAGCCGAGTTTTAACAGCAATTTTGGCTTCTCTTTTTAATCGGCGCGGAAGCCAAGCCGTATCTGAAGAAGCGTCTTTGGAAAAATAGGGATAAATAGGGAGAAACTGGAGAAAGAAACGGGAGAAATGTTTTGGAGGCATGAGTGAGCAACAATAAGATTGCTCCAGTATCCCTTAAAAAGGTAGACAGCCAACAAAGAAAATGGAAAGACCATCACTGACTCATGAAATCTAATAAGTGTTAGTATATCCTTCAAAATGTTTAAAAAACTGTACAAGACTTCACAATTCGTATTGTAATCGGTTCTTACCACTATGTAGGTATTTATTTTAGCTTCTGTATATTGAATTCGAGCGTGCATTAAAACTTAATGTCAAATAATATCCGTTGGTGGAGGGATTTTCGGGAATATTCAGCCGAGAAAGACCAACATGATGGTCGTGAATCAAAATCGGGAATTTTAGCCAAGTTTGAACCGGCATTGTCTTGCGGCTGAATATTGCCGGAAAAAGTGTTCGTGTGACCGCGACTTATTTCCCTATTTTCTTTGTTGGCTGTCTGCCATTTTAGGGGATACTGTACTGGACCGTTTTATTTATGCTCACTGACGGCTCCATAACATGAGTCCATTCCAAACATTCACCACCCTATTTGTGAACCATTTTCTCCCTATTTCTCCCTATTTTTCCAAAGACGCTTCTTCAGAGACGGCTTGGCTCCCGCGCCGATTAAAACGATTAGCTAAAATTGGCGTTAAAACTCGGCTAGCTCTATGAAAGTCCGTGTGACCAATGGACCCTACCCATAACTACGTCACGATTTGTTTACATCGGTGCATTGTGGGGATAAGTCGGGGTCGCCGCGAGTGGACCTACGAAGGGAAAACTACGGCGATGGAAGAATTTCGAGTTATTTTGCGCGAAATTGATATTCCAGGTGCTATATTACTGTGCTCTGTTCTCGCTGACAACACTATAGAGAAGACCTGAGGTAATGGCTGATGTGCAGAGGCTTCTAAACCAAGAAAACAGAGTCATAACAGAGCCTCGTCAAAAGGTAAGCAACTGGTAGGTACGTAATGTGTCCCTACCACTTGCTTACTTCTTAATGAGACTCTGCTGTGACTGTTTTCCTGGTTTAGAAGCCTTTGCACATCAACCATCACCTCAGGTCTTCTCTATGTTGTCAGCGAGCACGGAAATATAGTACCTGGAATATCAATTTCGCCCAAAACAACTCGAAATTTTTTCATCGTCGTAGTCTTCTTTTTGTAGGTTGTAGCTATGGTCATGATAGTATTAAAATACCTTATTAATTGAGTTCCTTTTGTTGTCTTTCCTCATAATAAGTAGTGGTACATAATGGTTCAAGTGTTACTTGACGAGCCAATGAATACTCTTGAGTCTATACCAATTCATCACCAACCTTTGCTTTGATTTATCTTATTACTCCATCCATAAACAAGTTGCATAACCACGGTGACATTACCCATCCTTGCCTCATGGTACCTGGTACTCTCGTCTACCGAAATGCTCGTCCCTAGTCCCTACACAAATCGGGAAAACTCGCCGACGGTAATGGTTCGGTTAGGTTACCGTTAGGTAACCTAAGGTTACCTAACGTGGTTAGGTAGCCTAAAGTTACCTAAGCTGTGGTAAATGTGGTATAATTCCAGGGCTCTGATTAGCTAGATTGGCAATGTTGTTACCAGGTTGGCTTATATTTAGCTTCATTGAGTCACCATGTACTCCACAGTGATGAGGCAAACTGTATGGTAAAATCAAAATTGGAAGAGTACAAAAAATCACAAATGGCAAGGTTAGTGAGGAGCAAGGCAGATTTAGAACTGGGAAAGGCTGTGTAGATCAGATCTTAGATATGCGAATGATAATTAAGACTATGTTAGCAAAATACAAGATGTATGGTGCCTGCATTCATGGATTTAGAGAAAGCTGGATAATATCCAGATGAACACCGAACTCACTTTGGTGGACGAAACAATTTTTGACTGGTGTGTTTTTGTGTTTTGAATGAATCTGCTAACCGTTTCTGTCGCAATTTATTTTTTATTTAGATCTATTTTTTTTTTTTAGCACAAATGACAAAAAAAAAAAAAAAAATATTTGAACCTAAACCTAACCTTACCTTTACCTATACCTAACCTAACCCATACCTAACCTATACCTAACCTAATCTTTACCTAAAAAAAAAAAAAAAAAAAAAAAAAAACTAACCTTTACCTAATAAAAAATAAAAAAATAAAAAATTGCGACAGAAACGGTTAGCAGATTCATTCAAAACACATAAAAACACACCAGAAAAAAATAGTTGCGTCCACCAAAGTGAGTTCGGTGTTCATCTGGACTAATACCAAAGCATATGACAGAGTAGACTGGGAGGGAATGTGGGATGTATTGAAGGGCTAAAGAGTGTGTATGGAGTGGAGTATGTATGTATAGCTAATAAGCTTTTACCTGTGATTATGAATACCTAACCTAACTGACCTTTACCTAACCTAACGGTAACATAACCTATCCATTACCGTCGGCGAGTTTTCCCGATTTGTGTAGGGACGAGCATTTCGGTAGACGCGAGTATCAGGTACCATGAGGCAAGGATGGGTAATGTCACCGTGGTTATGCAACTTGTTTATGGATGGAGTAATAAGATAAATCAAAGCAAAATCTAACCTAGCCATTACCGTCGGCGAGTTTTCCCGATTTGTGTATGGATAAAAATATCGGTAGACAACAGTACCAGCTAGGTACCATGAGGCAAGGATGGGTAATGTCACCGTGGTTATGCAACTTGTTTATGGATGGAGTAATAAGATAAATCAAAGCAAAGGTTGGTGATGTTGGTATAGACTCAAGAGTATTCATTGGCTCGTCAAGTAACACTTAAACCATGATGTACCACTACTTATTATGAGGAAAGACAACAAAAAGAACTCAATTAATAAGGTATTTTAATACTATCATAACCATAGCTACAACCTACAAAGAGAAGACTACGACGATGAAAAAATTTCGAGTTGTTTTGGGCGAAATTGATATTCCAGGTACTATATTTCCGTGCTCGCTGACAACATAGAGAAGACCTGAGGTGATGGTTGATGTGCAAAGGCTTCTAAACCAGGAAAACAGTCGCAGCAGAATCTCATTAAGAAGTAAGCAAGTGGTAGGGACACATTACGTACCTACCAGTTGCTTACCTTTTGACGAGGCTCTGTTATGACTCTGTTTTCTTGGTTTAGAAGCCTCTGCACATCAGCCATTACCTCAGGTCTTCTCTATAGTGTTGTCAGCGAGAACAGAGCACAGTAATATAGCACCTGGAATATCAATTTCGCGCAAAATAACTCGAAATTCTTCCATCGCCGTAGTTTTCCCTTCGTAGGTTCACCCGCGGCGACCCCGACTTATCCTCACAATGCACCGATGTAAACAAACCGTGACGTAGTTATGTCTGGGGCCCATTATCGGCAAGAAATTGCCTTGGCTGAATATTGCCGGTTGAATATTGCCGGAAAAAGTGCTCGTGTGACCGCGGCTTTAATGTCGCAACTCGAGCCACTACGTTACCCCTCGATAGCCATCTTACTTATATATGAAAAAGGAGTGACTCTTCCTCAGCGTTAAATTCCTGACACAAAAGACGCAGCATCCTTGTGTTCAACGGACTGTTTTTAATAAAGTTGACCATGGCTGCAACATCGTCAAGTACGGTTTTGAGGTCAGGAGGTAGGGTCTTCATAGCTAATGAAATGCGTAGCGGTGAATCATACAATACATCCTGCTTGCGTTGGGGTTGGCTGTTTTCACCCTTGCTTGGAATCCAGACCGACAGCCTATCATTGCAGGGGCACCATCTGTTGTACATCCCACCATATTTGCCCAAGAAAGCCCTTCTTTTTCAAAAAAGCTGGACAGCTTTAAAGATGTCTTCTACCGTCTTTATTGATTCCAGAGTGTGACAAAATAAAAACTCTTTCTTTAAAGTCTGAGTCTTTTATATACCTCGTGTAGGCAAGCAGCTGGGCACAAGATGATATATCAGTTGATTCATCAAGTTGAATTGCAAATATGCCTAGAGGAGCTTCCTTGATTTCCACAATGACTTGATGTTTGATATCCTGTGATAAGTCGCATATTCTTCGATGCACAGTATCATTTGAAAATGGCAAAGTGTTCAACTTCTGTGCCACATTCTCCCCATAGAAGCAACCAACAATATCTTTGCAGCATGGCAAGACAAAAGTTTTAGCTATTGTGTGGGGTGCAGCATGGCAAGACAAAAGTTTCAGCTATTGTGTGGGGCTTTTTATCTCGTCCAACTCTCAGGGCAACCATAAACGAGACACGGAGGCTAGCTTCATTTTGTTTATGTACCTGACCACTATGATCAAGCTGGATACACTTGAGAGCAAGTGCCTTCCTCTCAAAAGAGGACGGGTCTTTATCAGAAAGTTCAGGATGACAGCTGGAAAAATGTCGCTTGAGGAGGCTAGGTTTCATTGATCCTTCTGAAAGAATTTATAGCAGATCACGCATTGTGGCAAATCCTTGCCTTGCTTGTTCAGAGCTGTGAAGCCAAACCTGATATAGGATTCACTGTACGTTCTTTTCTTGCCGGAAGAAGCCATCATTATCTGGAAGTTGGACAAACAAAAATGCAGTTTACAAGATGGGTATAAGTCATACACCACACCACAGGGTAATACTTCACACCACAGGGTAATACTGCACATCACACATTCACTCACCACAACACACAGTCATACGTACTGCACACCACACAGTCACTCACCACACCACAGTCATACGTCCTGCACACCACAGAGTAAGACTGCACACCACACCACACTGTCACATAATGGCAACAAATGTACCCATCAATTCATTGGTACACTTTCCCAACAAACTTGCCCATGAATTCGTCAAAACATAACATATGCGTCCAGGAATTCATCAGTAAATAATAACAAATCTGTCCACGAATTTATCGGTGTGTGATGACAAAAAATCTCCTCATAAACCTATCAGCATATAAAATCTATTATTAAATGTGCCCATGAATGCATCAGTACCCTACGTAATGACAACAATAATTTTCTTTGATATCATGGGTCAGTCCAGGTCCTATAATAGACTTAACCCCCCCCCCCCCCCCCACGCCCAGCACATGTGGGCTAGGTACAACAATGAATATACTAACCAACAGGCAGACGGAGAAACATACATACATCGATCATCACAATCTCTGCCGCAACTGCCGCTGGCAGACATAACTGAAAGCCATAAACTTGGCCATGAAACGATTACCAGTTATTGTGGCTGCAGTGTAGATAATTATCTGTGTTAACGTGAGAACTAATGGAAGGTGTTATTCATAGGGTCCCAAGGTAGCTGTGGACAGCTGTGGATGAGACAGCTGGATGAGCTGGGGGAGAACACCTGTGAACGTTTTTTGAGTGAACACCAGATTACAGCTAAGGATTAGTCTGATAGCTGGGATGTGTGGACATGTGATTCTTGACTCAACAACTTTCAGTGACGGGAAATGATTTAGAATTAGAGAGGATACTTGTGATTACGTTCGGGTCCACGGGCCAATACTAGCGTCGTGTCGGTGTGATTAGCATTAAGAGTGTTATTAAGTGAAGACATATGTTAATGATTATGTAAGGAAGGAGTGGGGAAGTATTTACTGGTTTATCAGTAAACTGAATATATCAAGGAAAAGATAACGAGTTATCTTTTACACCCATTAGTTCTAACTTATTCTCTTAATCTTATAAACTTCTTTTTTTCCCACTTATTGTGGGTGGTGGCAGCATATTAGCCAGAATTGTGGAGCCCTCTTGACTTAACAACAGTAAAGCAATAAAGCTACAAAGGGGGCACTACACAGGTAATAGGCTTCGATTCAGTCTCATGATGATACTGATAAAAACAATAATAACAATGATAATAATAAAAACAATAATAATAATAAAGATAATAACAATACTAATGACAGTAATAGTAATAACAAAATAATGACAATAACAATAATTACAACCCATAGGAACTTAAAAGGCAATGGTTAGGCAAATACCGCATCACTTGATTGGTAATTTCTTGCTCAATCCAACACAGGTTTTCAATCACCCACTTGTTGCTCATTAACCGTAACGCTGATTGCGACTTGGGCAAAGTGCTGCAACAAAAGGTATCAAGGGATTTGGGAAGCTCTCCTTATAACACAAAACGTTTCCACGGGTGTCCAGAAAGAATAAATAAATATATAAAACACACATAAAGCACATGAGGAAAATAAAACAATAATTCCAGCACTTTTTTTAACATCACGTATTTCCTATTGTACATTTTCACTTGCAGTTTGTGATGGCTTGGTATTGCGAGATCATCTTACAGTTTTTGCACGTTTGAGCATGGAAGTCATGATGACATTTGAGCTCCTCTTCACGAACGGTAATTATCGAGTTAATTATCGAGAGAGGTAATTATGAAGCCAATTTTTTTACTCGCAACAGTAAATGCAAGTAGAATCACAGTTCTTGTTGGCTCTAAGGAAGGTTTCGATACAAGCACCAGCAGCAACAATAGATGCAGCAACTATGCGTTAAGCCGCGGTCACACGAGCAACTTTTCCGTCAATATTCAGGCGGCAATATTCAGCAAAGGCAATACCTTGCCGTGTTTTGGTCACACGGACTTTCACGGAGGTAGCAAGAGTTTTAATGGCAATTTTGGCTTCTCAAGATGTATCTGAAGAAGCGTCTTTGGAAAAATTGGGATAAATAGGGAGAAACTGGTTCACAAATAGGGTGGTGAATGATTGAAATGGATTCTTGTGTATGGAAGCGCGTCAGACATCAAACATCAAACATTCAACATCAAAGTGATCAATAATAAGTTGGTATCCCCTAAAAATTTTAGTTATTAATAGACCGTCAACAAAGAAAATGGAAACCATCCCTAACTCATGTAAATTTTTCTAGGTGTCTTGTATCCTTCAAAACGCTTAAAAAAACGTACAAGAATGTACAGGGCTTCACAATTCGTCTTGTAATCGGTTCTTGCCACTATGTAGCTATTTATTTCAGCTTCTGTATATTGAATTAGAGCGTGCATTAAAAAATGAATGTCAAATAATATGCGTTGGTGGTGGGAATTCTGAGAGAATATTCTGACAAGAATATTCTTGGAAGACCAACATGTTGGTCTTCATAAAACAGCGCAATTATATCCGAGTTTGGGCCGCGTTTGTGTTGCCGGCTGTAATATTGCCAGAAGTAGCTCGTGTGACCGCACCTTTATTCTACTACAATATTGCTGCCACGTGTTGACTACTACTACAGTACTACTATTACCAGTAAGACGCCTTAATCGGCGAAGGACGAGCGAGCCCGTCGATCCAGCCGTCTCTGAGTTACTGGACAGGGGTGTGCACGTGCGCACGTGCGGCGTCACCCGGAGTTTGACCTGTGTGACATTGCTAGGTGTGTGGTCTCAAACCACACACCAAATTTCAACTTAGTCCGTATAGCCGTTTCTCAGCTATAGCAAGATAACGTTGTCTGACACCCCTCACGCGGCACGCGCCACGTTGACCCCTCACGTGAGCCAAAACATGTCAAGCACAAATAGGGATTGAATGGGGCTATCAGATGGCGAAGACCGCTTGTCAATCGGAAGCGGGATTCCAAAGATATAAGCTCCTGAAAAGCGTGATGGTCGGTCGGTCGGTCAGTCAATCGGTCGGCCACTTATATGTGAGAAAAATCCCGTATCCAGTGAGGACTCTCGAGCGCTTCGCGCTCGCTCGTAACTACTACTACTACTGCTACTACTACTACTACTCCGGCAATGACAAGAACAATAGCAAAAACTAAAAACACCTACACAAAACAAAAGCAACAGTATCACAACCGCTTATCAGACACAGTTTTGCTTTTTCGCTGTTGACCTAATTACGTCGCGTCAAGCTTCTCTATGCAAAGCTTCATAATTGGCACCATTCCGTAACACATACAATTACAGCTACGTTATAAGGCTCCAATGTTGATATTCTGTTATTTCCATTTTACATAATTCATACTCATAAGGAACATAGAAAAAATATATACAAAAATCTCCACATTTCCATCAGATTCTACAATTTTTTTTTATTATATCTGATGTTTATTAAAAGTGATGAATGAAAGAGAACAAAATATTTATTATTCAAATGCTATGTAAGGTATAATAATAACTATACGAGAGAGAGAGAGAGAGAGAGAGAGAGAGAGAGAGAGAGAGAGAGAGAGAGAGAGAGAGAGAGAGAGAGAGAGAGAGAGAGAGAGAGAGAGAGAGAGAGAGGAGAGAGAGAGAGAGAGAGAGAGAGAGAGAGAGAGAGAGAGAGAGAGAGAGAGAGAGAGAGAGAGAGAGAGAGGAGAGAGAGAGAGAGAGAGAGAGAGAGAGAGAGAGAGAGAGAGAGAGAGAGAGAGAGAGAGAGAGGAGAGAGAGAGAGAGAGAGAGAGAGAGAGAGAGAGAGAGAGAGAGAGAGAGAGAGAGAGAGAGAGAGAGAGAGAGAGAGGAGAGAGAGAGAGAGAGAGAGAGAGAGAGAGAGAGAGAGAGAGAGAGAGAGGAGAGAGAGAGAGAGAGAGAGAGGAGAGAGAGAGAGAAGAGAGGAGAGAGAGAGAGAGAGAGAGAGAGAGAGAGAGAGAGAGAGAGAGAGAGAGAAAAATGGTGAAGCATATAACGTGTGTAAAAGGTTGTATTCCTGCGCCACGATGAGGCTTATTATTAGCATGTCTCCCCTGGCAATAACATACATCCGGGCCATCCAAGCAGCATCCCACCACATAGGCAAGCGTGGAAGGATGCCTAAGTATGTTTGTGATAACCTTTTACCGGCATATATTTCCTCAGCCCAGGAAGGCAAGAGAAACACAAATTCAGCCTCAGCCTCGTCTGCATACATTTCACATTCGGTTAGTGAGTCCTCGCCTCGGTTCGATGCGAAGCGGCTATTTGTGCTGCTTTCAGGTTACGTCTTGTGTTGATTAATGTCTTTTTTCTTGGGTTTATATGACGTGAAATCGAGTGGTCGCTCTTGAAATGAGTGTAGTAGTAGTGACACTAGTGGTAGTAATAATGGTAGTGAAAACGAAACTATTAAAGACGTAAATAAACAATGATTGTCATGGCTATAATAATAGAATAGTAATAAAATTTAAAAAATAATACAAATAATTATAATGAAAATAATGACAATGATAATTATAGTAATAATAATAATAATAATAGTAATAATAATAATAATAATAATAATAATAATGATAATAATAATAATAAAAATAATAAAAACAATGATAATAACAATGATAATAATAACAACACCCACATCTGACATGCCAGAAAATACTTGAACATTGATACACAGTTAAAAAAAAAACAAGACTAAGAATCTGGATAGTAAAATATAAATATTAACAATCAACCCATCTAATGTTCAAATGCTTCGGTTTTCTATAATCCTCACGTTTCTCAGTTCAGCCTCAAATGTGTTGTGAGGAATTTGGATAGACTTTATTTATAGCCGTATTAAAGCTTCCAGTCAAGCCAATAATTTGCTTTCAACGGTATATGAATTTTATTTGTAACATATATGTTGTTTAAATCAGAAAATACTCACGTAAATGGATTTACGGTGTCGGGATCTATGATTTTGGTATATGAATTGTATTTGTAGCATATAAGTTGTTTAAATCAGAAAATACTCACATAAATGGATTTACGGTGTCGGGATATATGACAGGCCTTTACTATAGCAATAACTCGGTTATCATTTATATTACATGTTATTCAAATTGCTTCACGTCCTCACATTGCACAAACACTAAAGATATAGCAAACGAAAAAACTATGTAAAACGAAAATACATCTTGCACTAGGGCGAATAGAACAAAATGCAATATTTATTTATTTAAATGTCCGTCCGTCCGTCTGTCTGTCTGTCTGTCTGTCTTTTCCCACAACGTTCAGAAGCTAGTTACATTTTATCCTTTAATCCATCTGCACTGTTTTCAACGATCGTGCTTCATTCGGATTACCTGGTTATACGATACATCCATATTTACCAATGCATTCCTCTCTTCATATCAACAACTTAAATTTATTCCTAACTATGGACAACACTATTTCATCTTCCCACAATCTACACAGTTCCCACTTCCCACAGTTCTGTGGAGTGTAAATTATAATTTATTATATTTATTCGAAAAAACCACCCGTTCCATAAATTTGATGTTTATAGAGGCTAAAGTAGAGTTTCTTGTGTTGTTATCGTTATTTAATAGGTTTGAAATTCAGAAAAGATACACACAATTATATACGTATCACAAGAGCAACAGAAGCCATGCCTCGGCAATACGTATGTGACACCAGCGCAACCATAAAGTTTAAAAGGTAAAAAGTGATTTAAAAAGTGAGTGAGGAAAGTGAGGAAAAAAAGTGAGGAAAGTGAGGAAAAATAATGGTGCTTGTTAGTCACATACGCTGAAGCTGATCTACGCTTGCCTTGAGGAGTCTTTGATTTTACGG